>JADDOH010004102.1:0-20087 GCA_016648135.1 Agrypnia vestita
GTGCAAAAAGTTTTGCACGACTTAGGCGTTTGCTGAACTCAATTTACCCATACAAATAAATCTTCATAATTCCTTTTTTGAAACAGGATATTGGTATTTGGTTTGATGTATTCAAAGGAAAAAATTAAATGAGTCCAATAAAATAAGCCACTTCTTTTATGGGTTTTTCCATTACCTAAATGTGAAAAAGGGTAGTAAAATTTCATAATACGGTACCTAATAAATATTTTTCAAGGAAAACAGCAAAAGTCAAAATTCTAACCAAAGAACAGCCGCTGTAAATCTAAGCAAATATTGCAAATATTGCAAAAATATATCCGGATAATCCTCACAATACCAGAGCCGCACCCGCAAAACAAATATTATTTACATTAAGGCGATCGTCTAGCAATTCCCGCAAAATTCAACGGCGCCGAGCACTTTTTCTCATAACTTCTCCTGCATTTTGTACCACATTTTTGTATGGAAAGGTACTAAATTAAAATTTATTCATTAACTTCCATATATCTTAAATACATATATTGTTCTAAAATGACACTAACTAAATTATTTTATAAATCAATAAATTAACAAACCATCGACGTTTAAAACCTAAAGAAAATTGCTCTATTTTGTAGGCTTTTTATGACTTTATGGGCTGTGAAATGTTTGTTTTTTTTTTAATAATATTGCAGAGTGAACCATTATCTTTAATCAATAAAAATAATTTTTAAATTGGTTAGTTACTTTTCTCACAATTTACGTTTTAAAAGATACTGTTTTTAAGAAATAATTTCTTTTTTTGGGTGGTTTTTTCAACCCTTTTTACGTAGTTGACAACTTTTTAACTTTCATACATTAAAAGAATAGATATTATTCTTTTAAAATGAATATTAAAAAAAAAACGAAAATTCATTCAAAATTCTTCATTTCACCTATATAATCAAAACACAGCGAAAAAAGCCGTCAGACTGCCCCAACGAGCCGGGCGTTACGGACGTGTCCACACGGCGCGCGATTACAATAATTTCTCAGTACTACATTTTGTCTAAAATTCCTGGTACCCAGTGCCGTGCAATTTTTAAACTAACTTTACTACGGTCACACATTTTTTTAACAAAGTAGGTAATAACAATTTTTGAGTGCACTGTTTTACGCCAATATTCAAACTCGACTAGGTATTCGAATTTACATATAATATAATAATATATAATTACCGAAGAAATAGCTTGTGAGAACAGATTTTTTATTTTTTTCTTTCTTAAATCTTAAATTTTTCTTAAAGGAAAGTGGTGGATGACTCAGAACCAAAAATGACTCAATTTATAAAGTCATTCTTACTATTAATATAAGCAAGGATTCTTTCGTTATTTTTATTTTTTGGTGAAAACTAATTTGTGAAGTGCGTCACCTAACGTTTCCAAAAAGGTTTTTGGAATTCATTGCATTCTAAATTGGATTGCTATTTGAAAATAGGTAGTATCGACAAAAACGGAATCCCGATGATTACCGTAGTAGAAGAAGAAGAAGAATATACCGGAGAAGTTTTAGATCTTGGTGTAAAGAATAAATTCTTCAGCGCATGTAATTTGTATGAGAAAAAAGCAATTAAAACCAGCAGATCACACACGTGTTTTAAAAATTTTGACAGTGGTTCTTCCGCTATGGAAAGCACTATGTTATTAGAAGAATTCAAAAAGTCGATGGAAATGCATGAACTCATTTACTCTCAGCTGATTTCCGATGGAAACTCGAGTACCTATAAAAAAAATAAAAGATACCGAACCGTATCGGAACGTTACGGTTGAAAAAATTGAGTGTCGTAATCATTTATTGTGAAACTATTGTAACAAGTTGAAAATAGCATCAGCTTAAATTTGAGAAAATTGCTAGGGAAAGCAGTATTACGATTGAGGACGGCCATACGATCTGCGGTAAAATTCAGACTTTCGCAAGATACACATTTCGGCCAAAAGATTAAGGATTTGAATGCCGATATTGTCAATAGTCATCATATTTTCGGCGAATACAAAGATTGTGCATCATATTTTTGTGCAGTTTCAAAAACAAATGATGCTAATTTTGTACCAGAATTTAAAAAAACATATTTTGGCCAAGAATTAAGCTACTCATACACATGCTTATTAGTGGCACGTGAGCATGCGCAGTATATACCTTCTTTAGGCCTTGTTTATTAGTGGCATGTGTGTACGCACATTGCTGGTAATGAGCATGCCACTTAGCCATGCAACCGCTGGTTGATTTATGAGCATGCCACTAATAAGCATGTGTATCTATACCTTTATGCAAATCGTATATTAACTTGCCAAACATTCCAAGAGTCTTCTTCATAATGTTGATAACAACGTAGTGGAACGATTTAATGGCGTAATTGCAAAATATGTTGGAGGTAAACGAATAAATTATACTTGTAGGCAAGAATACCAAATCCTTTCAGTGGTTCTTCCGCTATGGAAAGCACTATGTTATTAGAAGAATTCAAAAAGTCGATGGAAATGCATGAACTCATTTACTCTCAGCTGATTTCCGATGGAAACTCGAGTACCTATAAAAAAAATAAAAGATACCGAACCGTATCGGAACGTTACGAAAAATCTGAAAAATTTGGACATACTCAAAATATCATTTCTTTTTATTTAAACACCAACATAACTTATTGTTGAGGCATTTTTGTTAATAAATAACCTTAAAGAATGTATCTAGATGGAGTTACTTTAATTTTTATTTTTTTATTATCATAATCTTGTACCCATACACGTGGAATATAATTACTATTCGATGCTTAATTGTTTTAGCTCTGTCTATGTATTGTAACATAATTTTAATTTATATTGTTAAAATAAAATGACACTACATAATATGTTTTCATGACGCGCCACCTGGGCGGAATGTTCCCCTCTCCTCTTTTGACATTAACCATACCCCACAACGTTAAATTAAAAATACCAAAAATTATTATTTTTTCCCTTTTTAGGCTTTCTTGTTCATAAATAATGCAAATATATTTTATCCAAATCGAATTGCCTCAATTAATTGTTTTTGTTATTCTATATTCGTGCAGTCATATTTATGGAATAATTGTTGTTTGATAGTAGCTCACTTGCTTCAGTCATGTATTTATCGTAACAATTATTCAAATATAAAATGTTAATATAGTTTATTTTGTTAAAAACATAAAATAATAACAGAGTATTGTATTTTGTACAATCAAAATATTTATATTGCCCGTGCCGCTGGGCGTGACAGCGAGCCCAGCGGCACGGGCCTATATTTTTTATACAAATTTTTCATAATCCAGTATATTACAAACATTGATTAATTACGCCATTCACTATTCTCAAAAGTTTACACAGGTTAAATAATACATTTTTAAGAAAAACAAATGAAAGAATTAAAAATGTTTAATATATTCGCCAATATCCACGTACCGCCCTTGCCCCGGCATTTGCCGTATTTCGGGCGTCAGCGCCGCGGGAGAGACTGGAACTAACATTCCCGCGCCCCGCGTACGGTATCCCGCACCCCTCAGACTTTTTACGCAAATCTGAGCCGCAAGTGAGTTCCGTCCGTACCAGACGATCGCCTTAATATTTAACTTCATACAAATATACTTGATTGTATAGGTGTCTGAAAAATCCAATTCTTGGAATTGCTTAAGAGGCTGTAAAAACCCGATTCCCATCTAATTACTAATGAAGACCCCATCAGATTGTTTCTTAGAAAGTTCTTTCATTTCCTAGAATAAAATATATAAAGTGCATTAACTTCCTATTGTCATTTCTATGCTTGTATTACTGTAATTCGACCTAATTTCGGAAATTTCAAATATCCAAATGCTTCAAGTAATTTATTCATAGTAATTAATTGTATGAATAGATAGATATTGTATTATGTTTTTCATTACGTGTGTATAAGTAATATGCAATTAATCACCAATTTTTAGGCAAATTACTTCTGTTTTTTCATAATAGTTGATATTATTTTAAAAAAAGATTACATTATTTACATAATAATGTTCGAAATTTGCTAATGTTCCGTTTTCGGAGAAATCATAGTTCATTCCACTGGGAGCCGTTTCACTATAATATTATTTAGATCGACTTTTGATTAGCTTTTCTTGGAAAATAAAATGTGTCACATGAGCGATAGTTATCGCTTTTCTCTGAATTACTTTGCCCCATGGACAACAATATATTGAAATATGTCGACTTAATCAAAAAACAAAACACTTGAATTTGAATTTAATGGTGACGAAAGCATTTGAATTTAATGGTAACGAAAAAAACTGATTAAATTTATCCCATTGACTTTTTGTTTGCTTAAACTTTTTATGTTTTTTACGTCGTTATAAAATAAATACGTGTGAAAAATCTTTATTTTCACGTTTTTTTGTGATAAATTTCTTACAATGATATTTATCATATTAAAAAACACTGGTAAATTGTAATTTTTATAAATCTGATTTTCCATATTCAGAGAAACAACAGCCCGTTTTATTGAGAACTGTTCCGTTTCTACTACATATTTTAGCTTTCACTAGCTGTTTCTTTACAAATAAAATTATAAGCGCATTCGCAAATCACGGCTATTTTTCAATCACATACCTTGTCACATGGACATATGTATTTGAAAATCTATCGACAATACAAAGTTCCGACTGATTCGGACCTGCCCGTCCCATGTCAACAAAGATTACAGATAACACCAGGAATTCGAAAATGCACTGTAAGTAAAATTCAATAAGGGTGAATATTTCATTTTAATACATATTTACGCGCAATTCAATGGTCCTTATTAGCAAACCACATAAGGTGACAATTTCACTTTGTTGATGGGCTACATTGATCAAGGCTTTGTTGAGTGTACATGTAAATTTTATAAAAATCATCAAAAGGTATGAATTTTAGGAATGAAGTCGAGTTGAACAATATTTGCGAATAGTCTTTTTTTACAAATGTGCATTCTTTACAACTTAGCTAGGGAAGACAGGTAATAAGGTACAGATACACATGCTTCTTTACTGGCATGCTAATGAGCATGCCACTAATAAGCATGCCTAACAACTGTACACACTTGCTCATTACTGGCATGCTTATTAGTGACATGCTCATAAATAAGCATGCCCAAAGCTAACAATCAAACACACATGCTTATTGGTGGCATGCTCTTGTCATAGAATAGAGACGCTCTTGTTCAAAATGGAAACTTTGCAAACTGAAATAGAAAATTCAAGTGAACCAAAAAATCAATAAAGTTCCCAAGTTTCCATCCGCACATTTTTTATTTTAGTTTGCCTATTAATAAAGTTTCATAAACATTATTTCTCACTATATTATTTTTACACAACGGTGACCGAGTATTCCACAGACATTCGTGATTCCTATAATAAGTCACGAAAAGTAATGTTTTATCATCTCCCCAACGCGCCATATTTGTTTCATCTGTCGCGGACTGAGAAGATCGCATTGATAATACTAGCCGCGAAGCCCGCGAATGACATAAGCATGCTCATAAATAAGCAAGTCTGTTCAAACATGCTCCAAAGATACCCCTTCTCTATGGTGAATGACAGTGGCATGCTCATTTCTAGCAATGTGCGTACACACATGCCACTAATAAGCTTGCCACTGTCAAAGTCGATACTGCGCATGCTCACGTGCCACTAAATATGCATGTGTATCAGACGCCATAAGCATTTATTTTTCAACCCAAAAGGTTTTTTTATGGCTCATAAATCTTTTCACTTTGTGTTTTTTTATAAATTCCTATAATTCTGCCTGGTTCTTATTTTGCTTGTCACTATGTCATCCATTTCATTCAATAGCGATTTAAATTACTGTAGAAGTAAATTTGTTTACACTCAATTTATTTTTGTTTTAATTTTATTTATTTTCCTAAGATATTCTAAATTTTTTTGCATTTTAAACAGTTTTTTTTCAGGTAGACAGATGGCTTTTAAATTTTCTTTTAATATTTAGGTTTATACACAGATAGTTGCATACTTCGAAATTTGTATGTCCTAAAGGAACTTTTAAATAAAACATTTTTTACATTTTTTTTGTGGCCCTAGTCTGTCTGCTCTGGTAATTATCAACTACTTATTTAAATAGGTCATAAAAGTTCTCAGGTTTTTATGGCCATTCAGAATCTTCTGTTTGTAGTTTTCTGGGATATTCTGCCATGTATATCTAGCCTCTCTGGCTGAAATTTCGGATCCCATTGCAGGGGCCATTATTAGGGCTGATGTGAGCTCTGACATCAGCCCTGATGATGGACCCTGCAATGGGATCCGAAACTTCGGTCAGAGAGGCCAGATATACAAGAGAGAATATCCCAGAAAACTACACACAAAAGATAAATAAGTAATATTTTACAAATAAATACATTTTCTTAAATATATTTTTTAATATTCTTTGATTGTCATAATATAAACAAAAATGGAATTAAAATGCAAATTTAGATGTCAAGATACCTACGTATAGGTAATGTAGGAGAATATTGAAATCACTGTTAATATGTTTTCATGCCTAATAAGTTTTTATTTGCTGGTCCCCTGAAAAACGTATTAAGAGAGTTTCACTGTACATGGTGACAATGTGTTGACCAAGTATGGTGACATTTAAACATAAAAAATGAGTACTTGTGCTTATCCATCAATTCAACAGTACTTTTTATATACTCATAGTGAAAGGTATATAAAAATTGCCTGTAAATCTAGTGTTAAACCAGTTGACATTACCGTACTTACCCACTCACAGTTTATTATCATAAATATCCCAAATGTTTTTACGGTAACTAATGAACTTTGTAAAAAAATTGGCAAAATTAGAATCTGCATAATCAATCCACAATGTAAAATATGTCATTCGAAGATCAGATGTCAAACTGATATTCACATGTAGCAAAAAAACCCAAGAATTTTACAATACACGCATTACCTAACCCAATAATTCGATAAATTATGAATCTCTTGTATTAAATGTGATGTTTAAATGCAAAAGCTTCCATGTCTATCTATATATAGTGGTGCTTTTGCATCCATATGCCACAAATGTTAGTAACCAACATTTTAATATAATGTGATATTTTTCAGGTGAAACTGAAAGAAATGCAAAGTTTTAATACCACAAGCCAACCCAAACAAGATGCTTCAACAAACACCAACCCAGGTTAAAATTTATGTTGTTTATATGAATTTTATGTATATAACTTGCAAATTAATGTTCCACACGGGAACACTTTAAATAAGTGTGTTTCGCCGATCCTCACCGCGAATTAGAGGGTGATGTCAGCCGCCGATGTACACCCTTGCTCAGTTGTACAAAATTGTATAGCGGTATTCATAGTCCTGCCTGCCTGCCGGCCCATTTTTATCATCAATTTTTAATTATCCTGTCCGTAACAAATTAATTTATGCTTAAGACTAGATATCCGTTTTCCAAATGTCGATGTATGGTGTCATTGGATCGTGATCTTGCTGAAGCAAATTTTTCATAATCATTGATTATGAAAAATTCATTTGCTTCATTTTTACTGTAATGGTAGTTCAGGTTTGCTTGAACATTTTAGGCTCATGACATAGGCAGGAATCTATTAGTTTACTTTACTGCAAGTTTCTGCTGCTAGCTCCGGTACACCTGTATACCTATATTAAAAAACATATATATACGCATATTTATTTATTTATTTATTTATTTATTCATTCATTTACGCCTAAATAGGCTTTTACATATGTAGGTATATAACAGTTATTTGCAAAAATAATATAAACAGAGAGAAAAACAAAAAAAATAAAGTGTATATAATTTACATTATGGCGGAATGAAGCGCTCTCAGTATCGCGCCCCTATACTGTGACAGGCCAGAACCAAACACGTCAGCTATGTTTGTGTATATACCTACCTATAAAGGTAAAAAATGTATATACCTACCTATAAAGGTATATACATTTTTTAACTATATATAATGAACTATTTTGAGTAGCTTCAATCCACAAAAATAACTGCACTATAAAAGAAGTATTGTATACAAGATTTCCTAAATAAATAAGTATTTTATATATAGGTAATACGGGAATAATACTAATTTTAGATATTCGGCTCTTTTCACAAAAATAAATCATCGATGGCAATGTCGTCGTAAATATTCATTATGATATGACCATTGGATATGACAGGTGGTATATAAATTCACCATAGAAATGACAAATAGAATTCACACAAAGTATTGGGTGGAATTTGTAAAAAATAATATTTCTGCAATGATGTGCGCGTAGTTCTCACCTGGCGTAGAACCTTTCAAAGAAACATGCTATTGCATGAAAAATTTGCTTGTCTATTACACAAAACTCGCGGACATAGAGCTAAGTAAAAATACACGGTTCAGGACGAGTTTTTTCTCGACTTGACTAGATCTATGGAACAAATTTGTTGGGCACAAACAAGTGAGATAAATGAAGAATTTAAATGAAATTAGGTACAGAAAAGTCGAAAATAAAACTTCTAGCTGTAGGACGAATTACGGTTAGAATTTTAAATAAATAAAAAAACAGATACGTCACGTTAAACAGATACGTCAGAAATAAAATTTCTAGCCATAGGACTAATTGCGCCTAGAATTTTAAATCAACTTTTCTTAAGATAAGGATTATTTAATTTATATTTGTTTTCCAGAATCTTTACTAATGCACAGCTTTTTTGCTTGTATGCGCTGCACGCCACTGATATACATATATAAATATTCAGTGTCTTAGAAATGATAAAGAGTTACTGATACTTAGTCATTTCTAAGACACTGAATACAATTTATTTGGCGGCGGCCTGTCGATTAATGCTTATATTTTCTTAATTATTGTAAATAATGTTCAGTTTATTGCCTTTGTATAAGAACAAAGGATCTATCTAAGTTTTTGTTTTAAATAAATTGTAAAACATACTGATTAAATTAATAATAAAAACCCACTTTTTCGAAGAAGAAAAAAAAGATAATATCTATGTATTTATAATGAATATCCAGCCTTAAAGCTGCCTGATGAATAGCCTTGATTTAATTAATACACCCGTTTTATTTCCAGAGGATAAAGGTGCCTTGATGTCGCTGTTTGTTGATAAGATGACCCACGACTTCCTGAACGAGAAGTACAAGAATCTGCAGAAGGCCAATGAGGACTACCGTATGAAAAATAAGGAACAGGCTGTGGAGCTAAGACGCTTGCAGCACTCTCTTCAAAACAATACCCTGCACAACTTGCTGCCGCGAGACGAGTAATAATATTCATTTTATCTCAATTATAATTCTATCCAAACATTTTAAAACACAAAAATATATACAGAAAACTTCGGGGGAGTCTTCGTTAAATTTTAAGTGGGAAATATTCCTTTCACTTTGGTGAAATGATGAAAAGAAAGGGAGTAAATATGCAAGAGAATTGCATATTTACTCCCTTTCTTTTAACTCATAGCATCTGCTTGTCGGCTTGTCTGCCGAAAAAACTTTGGATCGATTTTTAACCCTTTTCCCGTGATCCAATCGAGCTGAAACTTTGCAGGCAGACTTGTGGCGATGATAAAAATGATCTAACCAATATTTGTTTTGAAAAAATTGAATAATTATAGTATAATTTTAGATTTATCGAAATTCTAACGATTTGTATATTGTTTAATTTTTGAGCCTGACGCGTGGAGTAGGCGCGAAATCTGTTTCAATGAGAAAGGGAGTATAATAAAAACTTAGTTTTTAATGGTTAGTTTTTTTTTTCTCCAATATTCCTGTATTTTTTTTTCTAAAATGTATCCCAGTAAATCATATTATTATATTTTTTTTAAATCCTGATTTTTATCAACTCTGAAATTATAACAGCTTTTGATTGAAATTCATATGCCAAACTTTTTTACAGGTCGAAAAATATAGTAGAGTTGCAGACACAGTTGAAAACTTTGGAGCAGGAAATAAAACTCTTAAGAGAAACAGATTGGGAGACCAAGTACAAGGAGATGGATGCAGAGTACGACGTGTGTGTGGACATGTTGAAAGAAGCAAACCTTGGCTACAACTCGGTTTGCTCTGAAAAAGTACTTCTGGAGGTATATCTGACTTACTAAATTAATCAAGTAGAACGTGTCATGGTATTCATTTTCGAGAAGTATAAATTATTTGGTATTATTTTCATCAATATGTTTGCAAATGAGTAGTGGTTGTTTAAATGGAGTCTATTTTTTTTTACTAATTCTATTGCAATTTGTGGATTAGGAACAATTAGGAATTCGGTCATCAGACATTCTTAATACGTGCCCAAGCCACCTCAGTTGCGATTTTTCTATAAAGAGTAGCAGTGGTTCAATGTTTAAATCGTCTCGTTTCTTATTCGATCCCATTTCGTAACCCCTGCCACACCTCTCAAGTACTTCATTTTCTCTCTCTCAAGTATTTCCTTATATTAAAACAATTTTGAACAGATTTGAATATAGTTTTTTGCAAGCATCCACAAATTGAAAAATTTACTTCCGTTTGAAGACACCAATGCTTAATCTTGCCTTGTTCGCATTTCATCATAGTCGTGTCATGCAGAATTCATGATGTGACGATTCTGCATAACATGACTAAAGTCCACACTTGGTCAATCACATTATGCTTTGGGCCTGTTGGGGCCTACCAGGACCATTGATGAGCGGCCATCTTTGGAGCCGTGTTACTACTCCTTTATTTGTGAGATCCTCAGATCTGTTGGAACTTGCAAATGGTTTCCACTTGGGTATCGCCAAGCTTTTGCCAAAATTGAATGCAATATCGTTGCTCAAGTCATTCTGTCGTTTTATAATAATTGACAGTCCTAACTAGACGGGCACTGACTACACTTCTTCACTGCCAACTGAATGTCCCCTACGCATCTCCACCAAAGGACACCTTCTGTGTTATATTTGTTTGGGTGGAAAAAAATAAAAGTTCAATATTATTTGAACAACGTAGCATAGTGCAACCCTGGATTTTCTGGGGACTGAACTAAAATGTAAAGTACGGGAAGTATAAAATTAGATGGAACCGAAACGGGAGCTTTTGATATGAATTACGTGAAAACAGGTAAGCTTGCACACATATGGTGTCTATATGTATGTTTATATCCTTTCTTTAATGTCCTGTATAGCATTGATAAATAAACTTTGTCACAACTCCCATCTGAAATTTTTGGATAGAAAAATTACCTTTCTAGAAATAAGTATGCACAAGTTCATACATTCGTTTATTAATTGGATGAAACTGAATTTTGATATGAAAAGTGAAAACAGATTAATGTTGTCTATATGTATGTTTCTATCCTTTTTTTAATTTTCTGTGTAGCATTGATAAATAAATTTTGTTACGACTCCCCTGTTTGAAATTTTTGCATAGAAAAATTACCTTTCCATAAATAAGTATGTACAAATTTATACACTCGTTTATGGTTCCCTATGAAATGTTTGGTGTGGTTCTGATATTTTTAATGTGATGTGTCACTATATGTGTCATCTCAGATTCTATTTTAGACAAAATTCTATCCAAAATTTACTCCTAACTTCATTATTCAACTGTTATGTGGCATTACTCACCCACGTTATAAACTCTTTTTAGGTTGAGCTGCGAAACTTGAAGAGCGAACTGGAAAATATGAAAAAAGGAAGTCCAGGACGGGAAACACGAAAGAAGCGTCAAAGTATATACGATGCTAACCGTGGCACCAGCTTCACCACTGCTGACGCGTCTACAAACACTGGTGGGTATCACACATTACTCCCATCTTTTTTATTATCGTTTTTACATTTTCAATTACATCAATTCATTTTTACATCAAGAGACGAGACATCAAAACCTAAATCTTCTAAATGAATATATACAATGTGAGCTTATCGAATGCGATAAGCTCACATTGTATATATTATTATCCTGTGCGAATAGCTTATGTTTTCTATTCATCATCATTGCGGAGGAATACTGAATATGAACTCTACATATATATTTTTTTTATGGGAAAGGAAAAACAAACGTGACCTCACTCGCTGACGACTGCGCCGACTGAATTTTTTTTTGTCGATCGAAAGCTTTTATATTTCTAACTTTCCATAGTAAAATTGTATTGTCGATTTTAGTTGCTTTTAAAAAATATTTATTTAAATTACCAGGCAACATTTCGAAAATGTGATCAGGACGAATTGTAGTTTGTACAAGTGGGACTTTTAGGTATTGGTATTTGAGAAAAATTTTATAGTTATCAAAATTCAACTGAACGCCGGCACATCTTTTTTAGGTTTTTTTACCCATCTTTACCAAGTGTTATTAAATAATTCATATATATATTTTTTAAATTTTCCAACACATTCTCTGTGATTAAATATATATTTTGTATGCTTATTATATAAATATTCTCGATTATATCAACTTAACTCTGACTGCCGTTTTGGCTTCTTTTGCTCAGTGCAGTCTTAACGAATGGTGAACTTTTTAATGTTCTGAGAAACATTCAAAAAGTACATGAGTATGGATAAATAGAGTTGTGTTCCGCGATTTATAACTCAGGTGCGATAATTAAAGTGAAATACTAAAAGGAAAGAAAAATATTGATTTTTGAATGGAAAAATATTTAAAACAAAACAAAAAGAGTGTAGAAAAAGTTTCTACGTATTTTGTCATGAAAAGTTGGTCAACACAATAACCTTCACAGCTACAAAGACCGACTTGCCTTTTTCAAAATGCACAAACTTGAGTCCTGACGGAAAATATCCGATCTCGTTGTACTACACAAGATTCTCAGCGGAGCTATTGATTTTCTTTCTCTATCTGGCATAAATTTGCATGTTAAACCCCGTATAAGAAACCCAGAGTTCTTTAGAATAAGCCAGCACACTAATAATGTTGGTTACTTTTTTCCCATCACAAGGTTGTGTCGCACATATAATATGTACTGTGCTGACCCTAACATTGATGCTGATATACTTCACAATCTGCCAATCAATTATAGAACACGGCATAATTGCATGGGGAGGAGCAACTATGAGTGCACTCAATCCAATTATTGCGACTCAAAAAATTGCTATAAAAGTAATCCTCAAAACCTCAATTTTAATAAGGACAGAAGAAATATTCAACAAATTCGACATATTCAATATAAAACAAATTTATGCGAATAATTAATACACATACAAACACAAAAATACACAGTTTAAACCAACTCAAACAATAATTACCACACGGTCAAACAAACTCAGTCTACAAATCCCAAGATTACATACCACGTACGGACAAAGGAGCTATAACTATTTTGGACCCAAATTACTTAATTGCATGCTTGATGAATTAAAACAATCCGGGATAACCATAATTTACAACCCTAACATAAAATACAAAATAAAACAGTGGATCCGAAACAAGGGGAGAGCTAAAATAGGCACACTTACACAAACACACTAACACAATATAACCTTAGATATATGCATTTTCTTTTATGTTACTTTAAACACTTTATTATCTATTTACTATGTTTTGAACCTACACAATATTGTAAACTATGCCTGTCTCAACACAGATATTTCTAGTGAGACAGGCACAGTCCAAACAAAATTTTATACATAAAATTAAATAGAAATAAATAAAAAAATAAAAAATTCTTGCAGATACATTATCATCGTTCAAAAACTCACTCATACACAACATCCATTTTCTAAATGATGACCTGAACTTTAATCCATTAAATCAATTATTTATTAAATACTAATCGCACTAGGGCGATTCCGCTAGAGACGATTCTTGACATCAATTTTTAAAACACAGTATTAGTTACGTTTTTTGTTTCTTATACAAAGAAAAACGTCTATATTTAATAAAAAAACTATTATTTTGTACCTAAGTTAATATTTAAATTTTTGACACGCTTCGAAACATTGACATAAGAATGTTTGATACAATCTGAAAATCGGTGCCTGGCAATACTTGCGCAAAACAGCTGTTACAGTCAGTTTGCAGTTATATTTTACCAGTTAATTTTCTAGTGATAATATTCATATACGTGTTTCCGCAAAAACACGTAAGCACCTGTTATTAGTTTTATTTATATTATTGATTACAAGAAGCTATTATTAGCCTGTTGCACCCGCTATATAAAAGTTATAAAAGTTTGGTTTTCTCACAGAAATAAAATGCTAACGTTTTGAAACTTTGTAAAAGTAAGAAGAAATCAAATTAAGACTTAAATCAATCGTAATAAAAATTATGTTGTAAGTTGAATTGAAATAAACGTTATCCCAAATTGGTTGCACCCGCGATCGTGATATTTGAATCGCGGGTGTAACATTTTTGACTCCTAACATTATGGTGTCCTTTATCATATTTTATTGATTTATGAAGCCTCGAATATAATATATGCTGTGTGTATTTAGTGATTTAAATTGAATATGTGTTTTTGTTACGATTTCACTCTTTTTTATAGAAAGATCAGTTAAAATAACAGAACAACATCGGAAAGAGACTGCTTCATGGAAATATAAAATAAAACTGAAAGAAAATGCCGAAATTCATGCAGACCATCTCCATCGAGAAAGGGTTTTTAATTCGAAATGAAGAGAAGTAATGAAAAGAAAAATGGAGGTAGATGAAGATTTGAAAATACTGACCAGAATCAGATCAAAAGAAAGAATGCGGGCGACTAGAACGCGTCGTAAAGAAGAACAAATCCAAATAATAGGCGCTAGATACAGCAATCCTCTCATGTTGGGAAAATCAGTGGCAAAAGGCATAGAAAATTACAGTGGCAAAGAAGAAGAAAAGTAACAAAAATGTTGAATGCTCTAAAATTACAAACAGTAAATCAAAGAATATAGGATAATGTATTAGTGCAAATATTTAAAATTACACAGATTATTACCCAAATACTTTGATAACTGGATGAAACTAAATAAGGATTTTCATTCATACAATACAAGAGAAGGCGACAGCATAAGACTTCAGAAGAAAAATAAAAACACCTCACAAAATTGTCTAATGTACATAGGTCTTAAAATCTTCGATAGCCTGCCAAAAGCAATTTAAAACACAGTGAATAATAACTAACCCATAAAAACAATTTTATTTTAATTCCTTTCTCATTTACTAGTTGAAACAGGTTTGGCGCTTACCCCACGTGTCGGGCTTGCGTCGGGCGAAGCTAGGAAAAGGGAGTAATAAAAATTTCGAAAAATCCAGAATAATACTATAATTATTATTTTTTTAACGAAAATTTGTGAGATCATTTTTATCGTCGCCACGAGTCTACCTGCAAAGTTTCAGCTCAATTGGATCACGGGAAAGGTGGTAAAAATCGATCCAAAGTTTTTTCGCCAGACAAAACAAGCAGACGCTACGAGTCAAAAGAAAGGGAGTAATAAAGAGGTTGAAATAGGAGTGCAATTTTTTTTTTAATGCCTCGATTATGGAATGCAATATGTTTAAACGAAATCATGTTTATATTCCCACCAAAATATGTTTAAATGAAATCATGTATTAGCGCACACAACATTATGTATGGAACTAATTAATAAAGATAAATAAATAAACAAAAAATAGTGAAGCGTAATATGCCTGCTAGTCCCACCAAAGCAGTAAAAATTGTAAAAAGAATAACTACTGAATTCCAAGTTGCTGTATCTGACAAAAATGACTCCGCTAAAGCAATGCCTCAGAAACTGAAAAATGAAGTCAACAGATTTGCGATTTCTATAATAGGGATGATGTTAGCAGATAAATGCCTGAGATGAAAGATAGACGTTTAGAGCACAATTTTTGAAGACTAATGACGGTAAACACTTCCTTGAAATCGTGAAAAACATGGCAGACGTTCAATTCGAAGACATTGTTGCAATATTGCCAGAGAAGAAAATTGAATGCAATAATATATTGATAAAATTTTCGGCGAATATTGACGTATTTGAAAAGAAATAATTTACTTGTGACAAAAAAGTGTATTAATTAGTAATATACATTATTTTGATCTCTTATTTAATTCATTTATGTGCTTATTATGACTGAAGTTAGACGCGTTGCACCCGCGATAATTTGGCGTTGCACCCGCGATTGCTTTAAAAGTGAATAATTCATTGTTTATTTTTATTTTCTATAAATTTTTTAATTACTTCGGTTGCTTGATTTATCTTTTTTCAAAATATGAAGGTATATTATAATAAATGTTTCACAATTAACAGACTTTTGTGTTTGTGTACTATAATCTGGAAAGATGGGGCCGATTTCGTTGCACCCGCGATAGCACTTTAAATCTCCCTCATGACTATATTTATGTATTATTTTAATTCTTATAAACAAATTAAGAGAGAACAGGTTAAAATGTAGCCATTCAAAGAATAATTTCAAGAAAAATGTTTTTTATTTTATTAGTAAGAAGCTTTAAATGCGTCTAAATGTTGCACCCGCGATAATGGAATCGCCCACTACATTCAAACACTAAATATACAATACACATAAATGTACATGTAAAATATACTTAAACGCAAAAACACATGTTGCTAGAGCGTGCCGAAGACACTTGTATTTGGGATAATGGACATAGTCTTCACTTATAATGTTTTATTTTGTGTTCCGTCTCGACGCCTGGAATCCATTATGAGAGAACAGCCTGCTGTTTCGGCACTTATACACGCGTTCCTACCCCCTCTGATTCCCTGTTTGCGACAATTTATTCCCGCTGGTATCCCTGTTTCCGGTTACGTCGGCGCAACGGTTTTTCTTTCATATGACGTCGTTGTTTCGCGCCATTTGCACGCGTCTAGACACGCCAACTTTTGTTGTGATTTTTTTTGTGTTTCTATTGCAATCTACCCCCTTAATTTTTGATCCCTAGGTTAACAAACATTAGACTATACAAATTTTTAACATAGTGCGACAGGACGTTGATATTTTAGTGTAAATCCCGTGAATTTCGTCAAACGATTTGTTAACAAGATGGCGGACGAGCAAGCTCGTTCGCCGGTATCCTCGAATGACGGATCTTCTTTCGAAGAACCGAGTCGAAAGAGACGCCGCGTAGCATACGACCCGCGTGTAGACCACCTGCTAAAACAGGTGACTGCTCTGACGGAGGCCTTGTTAGCAGGCGGCGCGGCTCCTGCATCAACAACGCCGCCAACGCCGGAACACGTGGCCGCGAGCGAGCCCAGCGTGGAGGACGCGAATGCGTCCTTTATTCAGCCGCCGCCGAGCCTCAGAAGGGCGAAGAATACGCTGGAGTTCGGCAAGCTCAGCACGGTCGTGAAGGAGCCGCCAGTACCGAGAGCGGACCCGAAGCGGATCGAACAGATCTCGAAGTTGCAACACTTCGATTCCGACGAGTGGTCAGGCGTTCGCTATGCGGAAACGCAGAGAACCTACGCGGCGACTCCCACATTGTGGAATTGTCGGTGAACGACGACTTGAGAAGGGTCGATAACGCGCCGACCCATACTGGCTTGCTGGAAAGATCGCTCGCCGCGCTTTCAAACGCCTTGCTCGCCCAGAGGGAGACCCTGAGAGACGGGATGCAATCGCTGGTGAATTGGGCATCCGAACCCGGCACGGATCTGTCCGCTTCGGCTCTCTTCGAGCGGATTCAGTCGATGTTCACCAGCGATGCTCCGTACAATAAGGTTTCGGACGACATCCTGCAGATTGTGTGCGGCAGACGGGCAGAGTGTATACTGAACCGGCGAAAGGCCATATTGGAGGGCTTCAAAGACCCTTTCGTGCGAGAAGGTGCGGCCAAAATCCCTCCAAGCTCGGGATACTTGTTCAATAGGGAAGAGCTATCGGCGTATATCCTAAAGAACGGGGGCCAGGAGAAGGTGATGGTCTCGCCCGCAACCCGAAACCTGGCCCAACCGTCAACATCTCAGCCCCAGCCGTCAACTTCTCGTCGAGCTCCGAACCAGGGATACCTCCAGTCCCGTAAGCCCTTTCTGCCGGAGCCGAGGCACAGGGAGCGAGGCTCAGGGAACCCGAACAGGAGACCTAACCGGAAGGCAGACCACGGCCGAAAACCCGCTGGTGACCGTAGCCGCAGAGGTAGAAGATGACGCGAGGCTGAACAACCAGTTCTGGGGAGGACGCTTGAGGAGGTTCCAAAGCACGTGGAAGGAGTTCGGGGCACCACCTATAGTGCTGAGAATCCTCAAGGGCGCGAGAATCCCCTTTGTGGCCAAACCTCCGTTAGTCTTCCCCACCAGGCAGCTGTTGAGCAGCTTCAGCACGAAGGAGTCTCGAGACTTGTCGAGTCACATTCAGGCCCTGAAGATGTCAGGCGTGCTGGAAAGAGCAGATCATTCTCCGAGCTTCATCTCAAATCTGTTTCTAACTCCGAAGTCGGACAACTCCCTAAGGCCGATATTCAACCTGAAGGCGTTGAATGCCTTTGTGGAGGCGAAACCCTTCAAGCTGTTCAACCACCTTCGGGTCCCAGACTTCCTCCGGCCCAAAGATTGGTTGGTGAAAATCGACCTAACCCAGGCATACTTTCACCTACCAATAGCGGAATCGCACCGAAAGTTCCTGAGACTATACTACCAAGGGAACTTCTCCAGATGACCTGCCTGTCATCAGCCCCGAGAATGTTCGCAACGCTGTCAAACTGGCTAGCGGGACTCTTGCGGAAGAGAGGAATAAGGACCGTAGTCTACCTGGACGACTTCCTTCTGGCCAATCAGTCAAGGGACCTGCTAGCGACCCAGGCAGTAGAGACGGTCAATCTGTTCCAGCATCTGGGTTGGTGCATCAACCGCGACAAGTGTGTCCTTATACCTACCCAAAAGCTGGAGTTTCTGGGCATAACTTGGGACACCGAAGCCAACCAGAAATCCCTCTCGGACCGCAAGTGCTTTGGCCTTCGCCAAGTACTGCGCCGCCCGATCGAGGCCGGCAGTTGCTCCCCCAAGCAGGTTCGAGGCCTCTTGGGAAGCCAACCAGAAATCCCTCTCGGACCGCAAGTGCTCTGGCCTTCGCCAAGTACTGCGCCGCCCGATCGAGGCCGGCAGTTGCTCCCCCAAGCAGTTTCTAGGCCTCTTGGGGAGACTCAACTTCGCAAACTTCGCCACCCCTCGGGGTCGTTTGCATTGCCGAAGACTGCAGAGATTCAGCCGCCAGCTGCAGAGGCACGAGCCATCCAGACAAGTGGAGCTTCCTGCCGCGGTGCGGCAAGACCTAGAGTGGTGGTTGGAGGCCGTAGGGGAGTCCTGCCCAATACACGAAGCCCCCTTCTCCCACTTCCTGACTACATACGCAGCGGACGCAGGTTGGGGCGGCCAGGTGGACGACAAGACGATATCAGGCCAGTGGTCCCCAGAGCAGATGCGGTGGCATTCCAACCAGAAAGAAGCCTTCGCTGTTTACGCAGTGATCAGGGATCACGCATACCTGCTAAGAGGAACGAAGACCCTACTGCAGACAGACAACAAGACAGTAGTGACTTACATCAACAAGGAGGGGGGGACAAGATCATTGGGCCTTCTGAAGATAACTCGAGACCTCCTAGAGTTTATCGACCAGCAGGAAATATCTCTGACAGCGCAGTACATTCCAGGGATATACAACGGGATTGCGGACCGACTCTCTCGGGGGACACCACTCCCGGAATGGCACCTCCTGGAACCAGCGACAGAGGAAATATTCCGAATATGGGGACGTCCTCAGATCGACCTCTTCGCATCGGCCACCGCCCATGTGGTGCCAAACTCCGTGTCGCTAGACTCAACCGATTGCTCGGCCTCCTATCTCAACGCATTCAGTCAGCATTGGGATTACGAGCTGGCCTGGGTATTTCCGCCGCCGAATCTCGTCCCAAGAGTACTGGCGCACTTGAACCTGGCAAGAGGCACCTTTCTCCTAGTTTTGCCAAGATGGGAGAAGACATTCTGGAGGGCCGATCTCAAACAACGAGCAAAGGGAGGGCCAATAAGCGTAAGAGATCTGAAGAGCGTCCTGATCGATACGTCGACAGGGTTTCCCCCACCGAGGGTGTAGGACCTCCAACTGGAAGTTTGGAGAATCGCAGTGGGTGGGAACAGGCTATAGCGGATTGGAGCCAGGAGGAACAGCAGCTGTTCAGATCT
>JADDOH010004103.1:0-26602 GCA_016648135.1 Agrypnia vestita
AAATCCTATAAAGGCATATATCTGCACATAGGTTCAGGAGATGAGAAGTTAGACATGTGTAATAATGAAACACACGACTAAAACTCAATAAAAACTGTATAAATTAGTAACTAGTGACTAATATTAATAATACCTATCTTTCATAATAGTGACTCAAAAGATATTTATACGATGATTACAATATACCTACATTTATAAGGATATCAGATGTTCTTGTGTTTCGATTATCCATTTTTTTATTTTGTTTTTAGTTGACTTGTTTACTTCGGTTACAATTTTTAGTTCGGTGGGTAATAGATTGAAGTGTTTAGTAGCTGTATATAAGGGACTTTTACAGTACATTGTTTTAGTAATTTTGGGCCCTTGTATTAATTTATGTCTGGATCTACCATCATAGTTATTAAATTTTTGAGTACATTCATTGAAATAATACTTCAAACTGTCTAGTACAAACTGTTGTCTAACATTTAATACAAAACTTTGCCGTAATCTTTTGCATGTCGAATATTGGTTTGATAGCGTTTTTGTAGCCACCGCCCCACGCAATGATGCCATAGTTAACGGTACTTTCGAACAAAGCATGGTATAAAATTTTAAACACTTTAGAGTCCACGAAGTATCGTAACTTATAACTGATAAATTTAAAATATCAGCTTTTCGACAGTTTCGTGTACGTTACATCCATTTTAAGCGCTATCATATGTATACCTAGAACTTACAACTATCTACTCTTTTTATATTTATAGATTATTAGGTAGTGTAATCACTACATTCCGAAATTAGATATACCGTTTTATCAACATTTAGCCAGGCACAAACATTTTTTAACACATTATTCATCTTTAGTTGCACATCAAACCAGTTAGGTTTCAATTTTGTTTATGTATGATAATATTGATTCAAACTCATGCGAAGCGCCTACAAAGTCCACAATGGGGAATCGAACCTTCAGCAAACCAGGCGGAACCAATCCGCGGGGAAGAATCGTTTCTTTGATTTATTAATGTGTAATCAGAGGAATGCCGCTTTATCGACATGCAAGCGCGTGTCACCTTTAGCGTACATTCAATGAATGATTGATTTCACAGTTCCATTATAATGACTATTATTACTAATGCTACAGAATACAAACAGATGATAAAGAATAAATTATGATGTAGTTTGTGGTCGCAAGGGAATAACATTAAATCACAATCAATATACATCATGTTGTCGCCTAAGAAAGAACACCGCACAAGTCCGAATTAATCGCACGTGATCCTTCGGTGGGAAAAATTATATTCACTAAAAGCAAGAAGTAATGGAAATAAGAGAATCACCGCGTAATGCGCGAAAATTCTCGGAATCCCCAAAAATAAAAAGGAGTGATGATGTTGTGTTTATTTATTAATCAAACAAATATGTTTCCTTATCATCCATAGCATTTTTAAACATATTAATATAATAATAACGTGTCATAAAAATTAGAGATACCAAGTATAAATACAGTCAAAATTCCGTAACTTTTTAACCGTAGTGTTTTTGCAATAAAATGTATATATATTTTTTCAAACTAACAATAAAAAGGCATCATTTTTCAAAATTTAAAGTTTTTCTTCTCTCCTGTAAAGATGAATAAAATGACTTATGCGATGATATTTCTTAACCTCTTCGGACCCAAAGCAAAATCAAATCGGTCCTTAATTCATCCTAAACGAAAGATTTTTACAGTTCTTGAAATATTTCAAATTTGGGATTCAACGTACCAATAATAATATCTATCGATGATTAGTTAGCTTAACTAATTTCTTTAACTTAATAATTTTGGGAGATTTTTTTCTAACTGTCGATCTTTCTCCTACAGGCGACACTGGGTCCGGGGAGGTTAAACGAAAGTGAATTTCTTAATTATGAAATAATGCAAACACGATGAGACCAACGAAAATTTCATTGCACGATGTAACAAAATGGCCGTAATGGCGTTAAGCTCTCGCGAAAAACAGACGACTTTCTCGAATGCAACCGCAAATCACGTTAACGGTGAAAAGACCGCCGAGCGCGCCGGCGTCTAGCCGCTCCCGCCCGGCGGACAATGGAGCCGTAAGCTCCTCGCGCGGCACATCGAGATATACCCACTGCGCTAATTATTGTTTGCCCTGACTAAAATTATTATACCCGCCGCCGGTACGGCAGTCGGAGTATGTACATCCGTCTTGTGGGATATTGAGACGTACGAGTCAGGTTGCCCACCAACGTTAATCAAGACGAAGAAATATTATATCACTAACTGTTTGATAATGGAGTTGCAAGCCGAAACAGCTGTCACATTTAAAATAACACTTGATCTGCAGAACTTAGTAATAATAATTATTAAAATTTAATTTATTTTAAATTTTATTAAAAATAAACACGGAGTTCTGCAAACTAAACACAAAAATCTTAAATATCACTACCAATTAACCACGCCGTTTCCCCGCAGGGGTAAACAGAGAGTATAGAACGCCATATTCTTCTATATTGGCACACCACTTTTGCTTCGGCTACATTCAACATACATTTTCTCATGCAAGCTCTATGGTTGTTGAGGCTTTTAACCATATCATTTTAATCATAACAGGTCTTTCGCGGACGCCCTCTATTCCTGTTGCCTTCAAGAGTCGCCTCACATATTTTCTTAACAATCTTCTCCTCGCTTCGTTCTACATGACCAAACCATCTCAGCATTCGTTTCTTTATTCTGCCCACCACACTACGGCCAGCATTACATTCACTTCTAATTTGTTCATCCCTCACTCTATCGATCAACGATTTTCCACACATTATATCACGGAGGTATCAAATATTGGTAATTCTCAATAAATATGATATAATACATATTCTTATTGATTACACTATAAAATTTTTAAGAGACATTTTAAAAACTTATTTGTCACTGAACAAATTACTTCCTCTCTGTATGACATTGAAATTAAAAAATAATCATAAAAATGCTTCTCCAATTAAACTACACCACCTTTAACATTTTCAAAAAGTATGCTAGAGTTAAAAGTTAAAGTTCCGAGTCGTGACTTATTCAAAAAGTCCAAAAATTGGCGAAAAAATGGTAATTTGAAGGTAGTGAGTGTGGTAGGTGAATTTTTAAACGAATTACTTTTGTGTTTTTCTCGAAACTCTCCTTTGAAGATGATGTGTGTTTCTTAATGATATTCATTTCTTAAAGATTCCAGCAATTCTTTAAATTGAACAGGCTCGGTTTTTAATTGTTCGAATTACAGAAACTATACTGTATCTCTACAAAAGTATATTATGCGCGTTATTCTGTTCATATGTAGATGATGGCAGGGGCGTGCAGTGAGAACAATGAAGCACGACATTTTCCTAAGCATATATTTCGAAAAAAAATCGAAATAAAATATTTAAATATTTCATATCATTCTGTCACATAAATATTTAAAATAAAATACGTCAACTTTGTAAAAAAACACGAATTTATTAATTATTAACGCCAACCGGTTTCACTTGACTCAAGCCTCGTCAGAGTGTAACTAACAACTAAATAATAAATAAAAATGAATTTTTATTTATTGTTTAGTGGTTAATTACGCCCTGACGAAGCTTGAGTCAAGCGAAACCGGTTGGCGTTAATAATTAATAAATTCGTGGTTTTATAAAAAAATTGATATCTTTTATTTAATTTTAATATTATGTCAAACCACAAAGTTATTGCTTTCTACGAAAACGATAAATATTTTTTTTCTCTCAAATAAATATATATGCAAAAGTCATGCTTCAATGTTCTCACTGCACGCGCCTGGATAATGGTGAGTACGAAATAGATAAGATAAAAAATAATTAAATAAATAACAACTAAACTAAAGCGACAATTCAAAATGTGCAAATTGCCTAATAAAATGGTGAAAAAATGTTTTAATACGCGATTTTTCCACACAGCGCAACAGCGGCTGGTCCCCTGGCCCGCAGGGACGGTAAAGCAATCCACATAACTTTGCTCATTCAACTTAGAAAGAAAAGTTATAATTCTGTTTTTAAAAAACAATGTTTTAGATGCGTAAAAATGATCGGATTTTTCCAATGGAGAATACCATCATAAATGTTCCTAATTTAATTTCACTTATTTCCCTTCCCTTTAAATAAACCCTTCAAATATAAGGTCATGTTAAAAAATAACAACTCTGTAAAATTATAGCGTGCAGTAATGTAATCAAAAGGAAACATATTCAACGTTTAAACTTGAAAACTATTATCATTAAATCGGGTTAAAACGCAAACTATGTTACCTCTACGTGGGTTTAACAATAATAATTGTTTATTTTACTGCTCAAATATTAGATTAATATGGTATCAATTTGCCTAACAATATTACTTTCACTACCTCTTCTCCTATTCTCTCAATATTTCCGTTGCAACCACTATTACGCCAGCTCGTTTTGTAAGTAGTACCTCATCAATGAATTATTTGTATTTTCACCTAATCCGTATAAATATTCTATATTTGAAAGTAATCACTCTAATATTTCACATGTCGATGAGAGATTCGGTTAATCTTGAAACTTAAATAGTAAAATATACCTAACATTATAATTAAATTAATTATTAGAGGTGACGCGGTTTGTTTTTCACCCACTTTAATGATCATCGCGAATAATATCCACAGCGCTAAAGCAAAATCCATGAATAATATAATTGAAAAAGATTATACAAATTCGTCTTGAGCCAAGCGATTTTGTATTTTGTATTATTTGATTTTGTATGATCAGTGTTTGATACAAATAATTTAAGAACAAAAACGAAGGCACTGTGGACTCAGTTATGAACATTTCCATTAATCTAAATGGATGGAGCGATATCATCTCGTTTTGTCCAGATGAGTGTTCTATTATTTTTAGTACAAACTAGAGATAAAATGAAGGCTGGCACGTATCAATCCTTACTGACGATAAAAAGTTATTTCGGAGGAATACACCGTAACGCAGAATTGGCATAAAAGGCACAAAAACGCGTTAAAGAAGAAAACAAGACATTGAATAAAGGGGAAACTTCCCTTACGTGTGGAAAGGAAACGCTTCAAGCCGGTACAAATGGGGAGATTTTAGCAATTTCGGAAAACGGCCAAGGTGGATAAACATGGAAAAATCTGGCCGCGAGAGAGCTAGCGTGAGTTACGGGAACATTCATGTGTCAACGAATTTTAAATCGCGCTGTAAAAAGTGTGGAAATTATGATGTGTTATCCGAAAAATCACTCGGTAAGGAGAGTAAGCATTTTATCAACGGTGTAATCGGCGTGTGGAAAAATTTGCGTGTTTCTGTAAATTTAGACTGTATCGGTTAGAAAATTAAAACCAGTTCACATATTTACGTTAGAATCGTTTATATTTAAAGGTAACAATTTTTTCGAGAACCTATATTATATATAAACAGATTATGTAATATTGCAAGGTCAATTTTAACCGTTTCTGCAAAATTTACAGTAAATTAAACCTTTGAAATCTGTTCGTGGTTTAAAATTATTTTACGTTTTAAGTTTTCTATGTTTTAAGATTTTACGTTAATCGGTTTAGGTTTATTATGTTTTAATTTAATTATATTACTTTAATCAGAATACGAAAATTAATAGAAATTCAATACACCCAAAAGAAACACATAGTACTCCAAAAAAGTTAAACTATTTTCAGCAAAATTATTCTCTTAATTATTCAATTTCTATAAAGAATTTTATTGTATATTCTTATAATATTATGAGCGAGAAATGTGTTTTACGCTCAATGGATCAATTGATTAGTATGTATTATACTTGCAAATTCTTGGTAATTTTTTTACAAACTGTCTCTCTTTATCTTAAGTCAAGCGCAATCACACCGATTTATGATTTTTAGAGGATTATTATATTTCGATCTGTTTGCCCTTAATTTGATATTAAATGTAACATTTTGTTTACACAGTTCATTGGTAATTGTTACATCCGCGCGCGTCGTAGAATTTGTGGTGATTGCTTGGTGGTTGTCTTTATTAATGGCGCGGTTTTCACTGCGACATTATCCGCTAAAAGGAATATAGGGTTTTCATGGTATTCCTGCGAGAAATACGTCGAGATGTAAATGCGCCCAATTTCGGGTGGTAGAATATGATATCAGGCGCTGTGTTGTGGTGCCATTAACGTGTGTGCATATTTAATTAGTGCTTGTAATCCGCAGGAGCCACGTTGCAAAAGACCTGCTGGATTAACTGTTACCTCATATCCTTTGACGTGAAAGCCACGCGGATGACACGGACGAACGGGACCGCCTTTGTGTCGTATAACACAAATAAAATCATAAAAGAAAGAAAAACGATACACGCAGTGAAACCGAAAACCTTTTTTTAATAAAAAGACGCGTGATACTATGCGTACACGGATAGTATTCCAATTTCTGTCGAAAGAAAATCGCACAGGTGGAAGGATCGCGCCATCTCCCGTTAAATATAGGCTCTCAATTTAAAATTTCTCCGCACACGGGGACTTATAAAAGGTACGAGATGGGAAAGGTTCGAGCAAAAAAATTCCAAAGGTGTAATTTAAATTAAACCACCCCCCCTCGCCCGAACACTCCATTGGTGCGTTTACATTCCTCTTAGGTGTAATGTCATTTTCCCTCAATTGTGAAAACATCCCCGGAATGGGTAAGTTCGATAACCACATTACTTCGATGAAAGAATTGAGTTTCGCGCGAAAAGTCAAAAGAAGGCGCGATAACGTGGATTTTAAACATGTAAAATTTTGCGTAATGTTATGGTAAGCAACAACTTATGGCGACACTTTTAATATTGTTTGGCGAAAAGAAAAACACAAGTAAATGTGACCGAAAATTTAAAGACAATAAGATTTGTTGGAAAAAATATCTTACGCTTACCATTATTTTAAATTATGGGTGTAAAAAGTTGGAAGAAGACTTAAATTTAAGACTCACTCACGGCTCAGAAATTGATAGCGGTACGCGGCTAAAATGGCGTGGAAGATTCCGCGGGACTGGTCGTCTTTCGAAAAACAGCAAGCACGGACAGTTTACATGATTAAAGATTGTATTCAACATGTTAGAAATATTGACTTGAAACGTTTTCAAATGCATATTTCTAAGTATTAGGTCCTTACATATGAAATTGGCGTTTTGCCGTACTGGCAAATTTGATCTCAAATATCTTCTCTTTGGTTAGGAATTCCAAATCCAAATTTATACAGCTATTTACTCATGTATTTGTGTTTTGAAAATTATAATTCATTTGTTTTTTCCTCAATTGTTTTTTTCTTTGCGTCACTCAGTTTAAAAAATGAAAAACTTGAAATATCGCGTTATTTACGAGTACGAGTTCCACCGTGGCACCAGTGCTGCAGAAACGGCTCGAAGGATTAATGATGTGTATGGCGACGGTGCCGCAAAAGAAAACACAGTGCGTTTTGTGTTCCAACGTTTTCGTTCTGGAAATTTCGTCCTGCAGAACAAACCCCGTGGACGGCCGGAGACCAAAGTTGATAATGAAGAATTAAAGGCTATTGTGGAAGCGGATCCATCGCAAACCACATCCGAGTTAGCTGCAGGCTGCGGTGTTAGTGATAAAACTGTTTTAATCCACTTGAAGCAAATTGGTAAGGTGAAAAAGCTTGAAAGGTGAGTACCTCACGAATTGAGTGAAGCAAATCAACAAACGCGCGTTGACTGCTGCGTTGCATTACTCAACCGGAAACAATAATGAAGGGATTTTAAATCGAATCATTACCTGTGATGAAAAGTGGATCCTGTACGATAATCGGAAGCGCTCATCGCAATGGCTGAACCCTGCCGAACCAGCCAAACTATGCCCCAAGCGAAAATTGACTCCAAAAAAGTTACTTGTGAGCGTTTGGTGGACAAGTGCTGGTGTCGTTCACTACAGCTTTCTTAAATCTGGCCAGACGATTACGGCAGATGTCTATTGTCAGCAACTGCAAACCATGATGGAAAAGCTAGCTGCTAAACAACCGAGGCTGGTTAATCGCTCTAGGCCACTCTGCTTCATGATAACGCTAGACCACACACTGCACAACAGACGGCTACCAAATTAGAGGAGCTTCAATTGGAATGTCTAAGACATCCACCGTACTCTCCGGACCTTGCCCCAACAGATTACCATTTTTTTCGAAATTTGGATAACTTCTTGCAAAGGAAAAAATTCAACTCCGATGGGGCAGTCCAAACCGCCTTCAAAGATTTTATTGATTCCCGTCCGAATGGTTTTTTTAGTAAAGGGATCGATGAACTACCTATGAGATGGCAAAAGTGCATAGATAGCAATGGTACATACTTTGATTAAATAAATATATTATAATAAAAAAAAATCGGCTTTATGTTCCTCCCATACTAAACGCCAATTTCATATGTAAGGACCTAACATAAGTAGAATAAATAGCTCAGTTTCATATAAATTTACCCTTACCGCGCGGTATTATATTCCCGCTTAAATTTTAATCTGCGAAGCTTTGTTAGATCTCGAAGAAATTACGGAGAGAAGAAAATTTCGCGAGATTTTCAAAGGTCAGATCTGCGAGGGCGTGCGGCGCTCGAGGCCACCGAATGTTTACTTTGAAACGTCGGCCAGAATTTTAGGAAGCGAGCTCGTTGCCTCTTTCTATGTTGAAACTCGATCATGTTTACACACTCGCGATTCGCAGTCTGCTCCGGGAGCTAAACCGATAACCATGCGGTACACAAATATTTAAGGATGTTTCTCTTTGTACCGTAAGGTATGTGAACAGAAGATATCTTTCTGTTGTGCTTTTGTGTACTTAGGAGATTGGATGCATTCGATGAATAAAACATGTCAGCGGTCGCCTTTCGGATGAAACATAAATAATATCTTCGAAAAAACCGCGCGCGAGACGGAAAAAGGATTTATTGATGGTAGAAAGGGGGAGAAATGTTCATTAATAAATGTTCATTTACAATCCAAAGCTCTCAAGCATGTCATAGGAAATAATGAAAATTCAGATGTCTCGTTCCACAAACCAAAAAATTCATATTGTTATTGTTAATAGTTTTTTTATATATTGTTTGATCCTTGAACGGATCTGAAGGGAGATACTTCCCTTTGGTCACAGATAGTCATAAATGGGTCACAAAAAAGCTAATAAAATAAAAAAGAGATATTTCTCTTTCAAGTCTTTATGTTAAAAAATATTCAGAGTGCTCTTCTATGACTTCACAAACCATTCGAGCGCCATCCGCTAGGTGGTGCTTTAACATACATAACATATATTATTTGTGGGGTAAAAAAGCAAAGGCAACAATATCAAAAAAAAATTAATGCAGTCATCCAGGATTAATTTTTTATAATGCACTGAATTCGAGATTTTATTGATTGAACAGCCTATAAATTTATACAAAAGATTATTTTGGAAGGGATAGACACACAAAATCTAGAATTCAATACTTTTTAAATTAGTAATCCTGGGTGACTGCATTCAATTTTTTTTTAAATTTTTTGGATTTTTCTGCCTTTGATTTTATACCCCACATTTAATTTACTGTATAATTTTTGTTTTTTTAATTTCACATTGTATAGGACGACATTCATCGTCATTAAAGGAATCAATGCTATTCTATGATTCTATCATTCTTCATGATTTTGAACTTTCACAAGAAACCTATTCAATGATATTTTAACAGATTCATCGCTCGCACTGCTAAAGCTTTATAATATTATTATAAATTTTTGCTCGTCTTGCAAAACACTCAACTCACACCAAGTTACTATCGAGCAATTCAAGGTTTTACTGTAATTATACATTTTGATAAACAAATATGCGGACCATATAGTCTGCGTGCTACAATCTTATCGAAAATTTACAAAAATAATAATTAAATATTCAAATGATAAGTAGTTAAAAACAAAAACACACTTACATGACATTAAGGCGAAGAATGAATAAAAGATGGAAATGCGGCCGTTTGGTCGCCAAGCATCATTACCTGAAAAAATAAAAAAATATAATGAGTAGGGGCAAATCTGTAATGCGCGCTGTTTAGCAAGACGGCGGAAGTCGGCAGAATTGTGGGTCTTGGATTATAACGCGAAAGTCGGCACCCCCCACATTATGGGGGAATAACGCCGACAGCACATTTGGAAAAGTTAAAGCGATGTGAAAGAAATGAAAGGTTGTCTTTTGTTTTTATTCAATAAGAGTTTTTTTTCTCTACTTATCAAAAATAACAATGTTGAGCGTAAACCCACTCCCACGATGTAAAAATGTACGAGTATTTTACGAAATATTTTTTTTACGTCCATAATACACTCACATTTATTTCAAATTTTTGTAAATATTGAAAGTATCATATCACAATTTTCCGTGAATAATTTAGTGCCTACATAACAAACACAATAAATATAAATACGATAAAAACACCTTGTCGTTGTAATAAATGCGATAAAAAAGATAATATTGCGGGCTCTAAAACAAATTTGAAACATAATTTATAAAATAAATATATTTCCCTCTCCGAGCACAAGAGTTGATTTCTTTTTTGAGAGGTACATCGATACAATTTATGTATCCTTATATTTTAAATAGACTAGAAAAAAGTAATAAAACTGAATGTAACATTAAATAAATTTAAAGAAAAGAATTTCTTCTTCAATAATTGCAAAATAACTTTGTGATAAATTATTTGTTTGATTAACTCTCGTATATTTTTTGTTACTGTCTATACTTTTGTGCAGAATTTTAATTTTTAGTATACGTTTTTATATATATACGTTGTATTCTGATGAAGGGACCATTGGCCCAGACCCGTGCTGATAATTTAATAAATACTGGTTTTATACAGTGTTTTCTTTTAATTTATTCAATTTATCTTTAAAAGAAGATAATTTTAATAAAATGTGGAGTTTAAAATTAAATTACAGTTTGATTGACACGCTATGTTACGAAAGCCCTCATCTTAGCTTTCATATCTAATAACTTTGAATGGGTTGTAAAAAAACCCAAATATAAGTTAGATTTATTTCTAAACGTTCCATCCGACACCCAGGGAAAGTGTTGATTCTAATGAAAGTATTCGATGACAACTGAGAGCGGTTGTCCACAAAAAGATCCATTCATTAATCATTCTTCAACAAACCAATCAAAGGAAAAACACTCTGTCACGATAAAGGCGCCGTTTTCATCATCAGTGGACGATCGCACAACTAACACCCTTCTGTCCTACCAGAAAAATACGGACCACCACGAAACAATAGGGTACAGTCGCCAAATTTCTTCCCCGAGTCTAATTCCGTCCCCCGCCGTTTTTTTTGTTCCAAGCAATACCATCTAGTTTCGATATCCCGAGTCAAAAGTTAGTTATCTCAGTCGGCCTTTGTAAAAAAGTGACGGTGAAATGTCATTCTTACAAGATATTTGAAAAAGGAAAAAACTGTTCAAGATGAGTTTTTTATTGAAATATTCTCTGACTTGATTAAATATCGATATTTTTGACTTATTGATACGAAAATTTTGTCAAAATGGACGTTGATTAAATATCGATTTTCTTGACTTATTGATACGAAAATTTTGTCAAAATGGACGTTATTTATTACATATGATTCAAAACGATTCAAAAAGGACAAAAAAATATTTTTAGAATTTGTACTTTTTTATTAAAGCTGTCTTTATAGAATTTGTAACAAAGTTATTTTGATCATCTGTAAGAATAAATTAGTGTTGTACCTAATACTCGACATTTTATTTGTTATTTTATGTGTAATATTTTTTTTTCTACAATTTTTTTACAAAAAGGGGACGATATTTGGCGACCTTACCCTATATTGCAAAAAACTACGGCTTAAACAGTCTCTTAATATAATAACGTCGATAGGTATCCAACAAATGTTATAAACAATCGTAACATTAATACAATAAAAATATAATAATGACATTTGTTGTAATATATAATAATATAATAATGACAGTTGAGTAGCTTGTTGGTCTTGTGGTTAGGACACTCGCCTCGTGATCCAATGGTCGCGGGTTCGAATCTCAGCCCAGACTAGCAAGTTAGTCCTATTTTCATAGCACAAGCGTTTAGCTTAGTTTGAAAATAGTAAGAATATTGACGTGACACGTATTCCGTGTTCGCATCTCTATTTTAAAAAAAAAAAAAAAAAAACATTTTTCATTTGTAAAATAAAAAATACACTATTTAAACAATATTTTTTTAGGAATTTAGTTTTTTCCAGTACGATAATCATTAGTCAGATGAGAAAAGGTTCCTTACGGAAAGTACGTCTGATAAGTAAAATCTAAATACGTAATATAAAACGAACTATCGTGTATGACAATGGATGATTTGTCGGGAATATTTTTGGAATTTGAATTATTTCTGCCTACCCCTAACCGAATTTTTCTAAACTGTGCCTATTAGGTGAGTATTCAAATATCATCAAGTAAATATTCAAGCCTTATACATATATACATAAAATAGAAATCGTCTTTCATAACTATTTTTAAAATTCTTCTGTTTGAATGAACAGAATTTTATTAAACATTATAATAATAGCATAGCATTTCGTTTATAAAGCAATATAAAGTGGAGTTCAGATAATGTGCGAGTTAACATACAATTCTACAGAAAATGCGTCTATTATATCATACGTACAATGGATGAATAGCTGAATATTTCACCTCACACAATGGGCAGCAACAGGGTGTTAGACAAAGGGTAATTGGCAGGGTGTAGGAAGTATAAGTCAGGGAAGGCGAATATACCTAAAACAAGATTTACACGCAATCAAAATCAAGACGATTAAAACCATTCGCATGCTTGCAGGCGACAATTTGTAGAAAATCAAAATAGAAAAACCTCTCCGTATCTCCCAGGATATTTGACTACACGTTCCACGCCGAAGGAACGGCGCAACAAGTACATAATAAAATATGGAAGAGATAGCAGAGGGAGGAGAGGGAGGCAGTAGGACTAGGGAAACATTCACTCGATATATGAGAAGATAGTAACCTACCGACCGAGGAGGGAAGTAGCAAACTACGAGGAGGAGAGTTCATAAAATACAAGGTAGATGGGGTTAAGCTCACAAATTTCAAATGTTTAGAAAAAAGCTGTTTATTGTTTCTGAGAACAGGGTTTCACATTCCACATTATTTAAGGTTAGTAAGAAAATTATGTTTATGGGTATCTTCGACTTTTAATCTATGGACGGAATAATTCTTTATTCATTTTTGTGATTTATACGGAATTTCTTTTTAATAACCCACGACTTTTTATAAATTCATGCCACTAAGTAGCATTCAACACATATCATTCGTGTTTTTAGTGTAAAAAGTCCAAGCTAAATAATAGGTCTATCGTGTTGTACGTAATTAAGTCGACAGATATAGAATGTTTCGACGTTTATTTATGTAATTTATATAATTTGGTTGACAAATAAACGTTGTTTTGGTTTTCTGAATTGAAAATAAGCTGATAAATCACAAAGGGGACACCCGCACAGTGTCGCCAGAAAATCGGTTTCCGCGTTAATTGGTCCACGAAACATAACGGAGAAAAGTCCATTAGGTCGTTCAGTTAAGACTTTAATTCTCGCGTTGTCCAAATAACTAATCCCTAGCGCTACCGAGTTATTTTCACGTTAACCGAACTTATTTCCCGAGAAATCTTTTACGTGAAAGTAATCTAAGCGGTGCGACACGGGGACATGCGAACGGGGATTTGAAATGTCACCCGATAACTCGATCAGGCGCCAGACGCATTCGGCAGTGGCGGTTGAGGTGTCGATTAAATGTAAACGTGTACTAAATAACACGACAATTTCTAATATTTTCTCACTTAAGGAAATTATATTTTACACCACTAAAGTTCTTAGAGCGCGACGTCATTTGCATAAATTTAATTCAATAAAACTGGCACGACCTCGATTAATTATCGATAGAGATGCACAGTATAAGGTCCGCGTTCTTCTAACGAGGTATTAGGAATAAAATAAAAAAATGTATCACTCATTCTCAGAGATACAAAGAAATGCTTTCAACGAATTCTTTTCCTTTTGAAGTGATGAGGTTCGAGGAGTACTTTCTGCCCCGAGAAGGCACTCCTAAAGCGAAATCGGGGATAAGTCGTCGCGTAAGGGCGGAAGACGGAGGCGAGCGCCGGGCGGCGAAAGAAGCGGGCTCTAAATAACCTGTTTAATTTAGTTTAATTCTCCCGGAGGGCGGGCGGGCTCCCGCCCGGGTGGCCCGGATGCCTGGGGTCGTGAACAATGCTCAACGTATTGTAATGACATTTCAAAATACATAGCGAAAGAACGGGGGCCGAAGGGCAATTTTGTTTCACTTTGCCCTGTACTTTGCTCCGTAGAGATATACAGAGGGCATTTTAATTAACTGCTTTGTACGCACATTCTCCGCAAAGTGCCTCGTGGCAATGTGTGCTGTCGACGGCCAAACGAGCACTTAGTATGATGTTTTTTTTAGTTTGTGTACATTGAATATTTACACATTTACATTGGTATACATATGATAGCTTAAATTATGATATATTGCAAGTTTTTCAATAGTTTAAGAGAAGATAGTTACAATTTATCAAGTAGGTATACGGAAACCTTCTCTCACTACTACCATTCCACCTTTAAAATGCGACGCAGAAAAGCCAGAAGATATTGTAAGTTCACGATGCATCAATAACACCTAAAGACCCCGAGTGAGTGAGTGAAAGAAGCAACACACCTATACTTAGTGCGTACAATCTACGGCAGGATAAGAAACAATCAGTACGTCCTTGACACCTGCGGCGAGAGGGCACCGTCCTAAAGACGCCAAAATATGACTCCAGCAAAACGTTGAGAATCGGATCTCTACACATCTGTAAGGCTCGAATTAAATATCAATTTATTTCAATATGTCCAATGACCGCAATATTTCTTTACACAGTTGAATGAAGGTTTCCATGTGCAGCCCACTTTTATTTTTTTATTTTATTTTTTTTTATTTTGGGAAACGTACAGTACTTACAATGTAATAATTTTTATTATATAATATCAAAAGAATATTCCTTCAGTATGACCAGTGAAGTTTCCTCGAAGCTGGTAAAAAAAACAAAGTAAAAAACAATGATAAAGAATATTTGATAAATAATAAATATTTCAAAGATTTAAATTATGATAATGCATAAAATGGGAAGGGTGGGAAGAGGGAGGGAACGGGGTTCAATTAAAGAAGTATAAAATTTATTTCAATAATCATAAATGAAATTACGGAGTTTCATTTTAAATAAAAGCAAATTGTCAATAAAAATGTCTAATTTTATCCGTCGATATTCGTTGTCACGTATTTCCGCAGAATTTGATGATTTCGTCAGTCCGGCGAGTTTTAGGTCGGCCCTTTGGCCGCTTGATTCCCCTCGGGCTTCGCTGGATGACCGCGTTACATCGATTCAAAATACCCTGATTCTGAGAAAAAAAAAATAATGTGAAAGTTCTCAAAGGTATTTAACGTGCCAAGACAGGTCCAAAAGTAGAAAAAAAACTTTTATGCGTATTTGTTAGAGAATTTCCATGCATATTTGAATATACAATTTTCTATTCAAAGAATGGTTATAAAGTTTCGACATTTCTCGTTCACCTGTATTTGCAGAAACCTTTCCAGCCCCTCCTTCTGGTAAGTTTACGAATCAATGTTAATGAGTTTGGACCGTAAATATTTTTAAATATGAATTAAGAAAAATGGATATTCTGGACGTTAATGACAACATGAAAATGAAAAAAAATGAAAAATTAAAGTAATATAATTAATAAAATGTTATATTATTTTATGTAATTTTTTTTTGAAAAATAAAATCACCGCGATACCTCCATTCCCGTGGAGCTCCTCCGCCGTGACAGAGATGCAACATTCTCCGGTGCACGTTTGACTGAGACAAAAAAGAAGATCGTGTATAGGTCGATGAACACAACGAAACAATGCGCGTATTACGTACTGTACCCACACTAACTCAATTGCAAGCTTATGAAAAGGGAATTTTTCTCTAACTGCTCCCAATTTAAAAAGAAAAAGTTTTATTTAACAAATCACATATTTTATTTTATTTGTTAATGGTACTTGATCTTCTTTTCTGGAAAATTGCACCTCAGTCACCGCGAAGAAGCTCCACGAAAATGGACGTGACGCGGCCAATTCCTTTTTTTTTTTTTTCAAAAAGTTTCCAATTAAATATAAGTATAATATATACCTTATAAAAACCTAATTTCTACCTAAATATCAAGCTCCTGTGGTTGTACGACTCCCTTAAGCTAATAAATACTAGGTAAGAATACTTAGTATATATTATGAAATAAAACATTCTTCCACTCAAGTTATAAACCTTTGGAAAAATACAAAATTAAGTTGTTTCGGTTGATCGTTTAATTTTACTGTAGGGTGGGATTTTTCATAATTTATGATAACTTACAGACGTACCCACAGAGCGCATGTTTTTTTCTATCGCAATAAATCAGTCGGCTAAAGGAAGAGGGGTTGTGCGAGTACCTAATCCCCAATCCGGGATCAGGGTGAATGTCAAATAGACCCGTGGATGGCGCGGGGGTGTTCAACATCCTCGGTGGAAGGGTGGAAACGGGTATTGCTATTGGGTCTAGTCAAAATATGCGGTAAAAGAAAGCGCGGTAAAAAATTGACGGGTTTTATTGCACGCCGGAGGTGGTTTGATACATCAAATAAAAATATCAACCCAATTATGTGTGTCCTTATATAAATTGTATAAAATGATTTTAATCCCAGACATTCGGTCGTATTCTCAAAATAACAAGATTGTTATTTGGTGATCGTTACTCTAACACTAAAAAATAGAGTAAAGCCGAGACACCTGTAAAAATTCAATATTTCTATCATTGTGACGAAAATATTAGATTTAATTTAATATTTGAACTTCTTGAATAAGGAAATTGGTAGACGTGTGTGAAACAAACTGATTTAAAATAATATTAGTACTTTTTTTATGTAATATTCAACAAAACTTATATTTTAAACAAACCTCCACATGGCAGTGATTGGTTTGCGTAATGATATGAATATCGCTTCGACATCAATAAACAGGGCTTTTCTAAGAACACCTAATTATCGTCACGGTATGACAATGTATGTTTAACAAGGTATTGATGTACCTATTTTAATTTTAAATGGTTATATGCCATTACTGCACAACTGATGGGTGTTGAAAAGTGATATTGCACCGTCGTATATGAAGACATAAAAACACAGAATGCAATTTCTAGACCCTATCTTGGGTATTAAATGACAGGTATTAAATGAAAATTATTTATGAATCCTTTATACTCCACATTCTCCTCAATCAACATTTTACTCTAATTGGACCTTGTAGATTCAGACTAGTATCCAAGGGTCTCATCTAAAATGGAAAAAGTCGTAAATGTAAATTAACTGTAAATTACACGGGCATAAATAAATATGTTCCGTCTATTGCCTCAATCGCCGAATAAATCTATGTCTTGTCTATTTTTAAGTGTCGGGGAAACAATTAGCAAAACAACAATCTTGTTATTTTCAGAATAAGGCCGCTTAATTTAGAAATAAAAAATATTTCATAGGTTTTACGATTTTAATAAATTGGGTTAAAATAAGAAGAAGATCAAACATAATTATTTCGTTGTCTGCCCGTCCGTAACTTCGTGTAATGTCCATGATTTCGTTCGAATTTACGGCTTAAAAAAACAAATTAAACGGCCGGAGATGGGGCTTGAACCCCGGACCAGCAAACCCGAACTGGCCGCTCAATGAATGTTGCTACTGCTGCCTTTCCGTGGACCGCCAAAAATATACTATAAATATATACTAGAGCTTAGCAGAGACGCAAACCAATTTCCGTTATTTTTGACGATTTACTGCTAGTATACAAATATTTGCCAAGGCTAATTTCAAATACATCAGCGCTGTTTATGTAAAACAAACCGGAACTATAATATGTATCTCACTACAGTTCTATTACAATTATTATCAAACTGTTAAGATTTTAATGTATCAATGATGTCAGATAAATATTTAATTTCTTCCTAAAATATATATTTAAGAACAGCTTATTGGAATGTACTGATTATTATTATTAATACATGTAAGTATGTATGACTCAGAGAAATAAAATGGTAATAAGAAATAAATGTGATCTAGTTAACCGTTATGAATATGTATGGCCGAGGTCCTTCTGGGATTCCATCGGATGAATTTCGCGAACAAGAGACCTTAATATGCCTGGTATGAATTCCTTTTAAATATTTTTAAAACGGATGTGGAAGGGATACCCCAGTGAATTGTTTATGGTAGCGAAGTTCAATCCACGCGTCAGTGGAAATTACTTCTACAATACATTTTTTTAAGAGAGATTTTAGATGAATTAGATATTTAGATAAGGCGAAACAAAGATCCCTTTTCTCCCTCTACATCTTTCTCTTTAATATTATTAATCAATAACGAAACAGTAATGATTATTTTTGGAATCAAAAAATTCGAAAAAAAATCGTGGAAAGACATCTTGCGGAAACAAAAATATGATTGCGAGATGATTGTGTTTCGTCATTTGAAATTACACAAATATATACCTCTCCATCCAAATATAATAGTCACGTACAATTTAATATTGTTTACTTTTTCTTAAACAGCATTTGTTATTATTATATTGTTTTGACTAAGTAGTTTTAAGTATTCGATACTATAAGTAGCTTTAACTACTCTTTAGACGTTAACTCCTTACACTACTTATACACGAGTTCTTGACTTTTAAAGAAGGGAAACAAATGTTATTTTGATAATCTACGAGCTAATTTGCATTTTAATCTGATCTCATCTTCTTCCCCTTGTCCTTTTTGGGTCGGGAACCCATTGCATCGACAAGACGCCTCCATTCGTCCCTGTCTTGCGCTGATTGTACGGCCTCCGTCCATCCTTTCCTCAACAGTTTCTGTAGTTGCCTCGCCCAACTGTGTCTGGGGCGGCCCACTGGACGTCTTATATTTTGTTTTATTTGTATTTTAATACCCTTAACAATTATATTACATTACTAAAAAGGGCTCGAATGCGTGCTATTTTCACTGCAAAGAAAACAACTTAACTGATTTAAAAATAAAGTATTCAATTGAAATAATGCAATGACGAAAATAGATTTTTATGTCACGTAGTATCAGATAATTTTCTATAATCACCAATAATTAATATAATACAAGCTAAATATGTGTGTCTATCAAGTGATGCTATTCCTGAACATATGTATTACTGTCACCTGTTTTTTATGCTTTTCTGTGATATTAAAGGCTTTTTCGGTATAAAATAATTCTAATGCCATATATCCAACAATTTGCCTGACGACCACGTCTCAGGACAGGTAGAATACCGGTAATAATTAGTCTCTCATCGTTCTTAATTTTTTTACATTTTGCGTACATATTTCCCCGCCTTAACTAGAATTATCCTTTATTCTAAATAACAATACTATGGATAATTTGTTAGAGCACTAAATATCCATGCCGCAAACCCATAAGTATAAAAGAGAGAAGGGTGTATTTTATGAAAAGAAACTCCCCGTACGACTCTAGGTGTCCGTCAATTAATGCCACACACCGCACAAAAGTTGTACCATAAATCCACCATTCGAATGGAGCCAGAACTTCGGGGCGGCGGCGGAACCCCAAACTGAATTACGCTCCTAAATACGGGAAGAAAAAATGCGAAGGCAAAACTTTCAAGATAATTCGAGTATAGTTGTGCGGAGCATAAAATTGGGGTTACAGAAAAATAATTAATACTGGGCGCGGGACCCACGAGAACCGGCTGTGAATTTGAAAAGCTAAATATTTTTTTAATTTAAATTTGGCCACATTGAAGGCGCCGCCAATTCGTTAGGAGGCCGAAAAAAGTGAGCGAAATGCTCGCCTGACTCGTTTAACGGAGGAACAATGTTAACTGATTGTAGCATTCAATTGTAAATTTTCAGACAAAAAATATACGTTTTATTAAAACAAAAATTGTAAATAAATTTTCTGATAGATTTTGCAATAATTTAAATACATTATTGAATTATTAATTAATTTAATTAATTATTGAATTATTAATTAATTTAATAATTATTAATTTAAAAAAGTCAGTCACATAAAGCCCATAAAGTGGACCAATTTTCTTCATTTCTAAAACATCGATGGTTTTAATTTTTGGTAATTAATAAACTGATTAAATTATGTATCATTTCAGGAAGATAAAAATATGTGGAACCTAGTGAAGAAAATTTTATTTGATACCTTTCTATACAAAAATGTAATACGAAATGCAAGAGAATGTATGAGAAAAAGTGCATTTCGCTCACATTGCCAGATGTTACAAATTTGTAATAAAAAAATATGGATTTTTTGAGTCGATAAAGCAAGAAGAACAATCCGGAAAGTTTTTATTTTTTTCTATAAAACAAATATTAACGACTTTTGAGTTGATAAAAAGCCGCCAATTTGAAACGAAGAGGCAAGTGGATCAGGCTGGTTAAAGAAAGAAGCTACTAACATTATTAAAATCATTAAAAATCAAGATCAAGCAGATCATTAAAAAAAATTGAAATGTATTAACAACCAGATAGTATTGTGTGCTGTGTACAAAAAAAGACCCGACATCAAATTAATTATAAATTTGTTTACGTGGATATTTATTCAATCGGTTACATAACATAATTTATAATTAATAACATATATTTTATTAATTTTTATGCTTCAATAAGCCAAGAGGCCCAATTACAGGAGCGTAACACATCCAGGCTGGAGTAAATCACATCGTTTAATTGCGAACTCACCGGGAATCGAACCCGGAACCCTCGGTCTGAAAAGCCAGTGTCATGCCCACTAGGATACGAGGGCCGCTTGTATTAAATTAATCACCACTAAAAGGTGACGACAATTATTAAAAACATCATTGTATTCTGTTTTGGACTCTTGATGTCCGAACTTGTTTTGCGTTTTTTGTTTGAATTTCATTTCATCACGAAATGGTGTCATTTTGTTTTGTAGAAAATAGCAAAAATATACATTTATTTCTTAAATGTTATGTATTCATGACTCATTTCACCCGGGAAGATTAAAAAAACATAGTCAACATGTTTTAAAGTTCAGAAAATTTAAAACAGATATATTTCCTTTGTAAATCGCAAAAGCGCGACATTCATTATCTATAACTTAAATTGTACGTACATACATGCGAATATCTGCCATACTCGATGTTTAAAATATAAACCCACCCGAGTGACTCGCCACATGTTAGGGCGGGTTCACATCCCCAGTGGCGGATGTTAAAAGGGAGGTTTGGTAACATTACGTTTTTATTTTAACGGAAATGGAAAATGTACAAACCTACGGATGGAAGTAACCCGATCATGTTCGTACAAATAATACTCGCACAACCAAAAAACCTCTATCTAGTGATATCTACTACTATACAAATTTTTAGAAGAGGAGAACATAAATTATTTTTGAATATTGAGAATTGATTTTAGGTAAGTACATAAATGTAACAAATAAACCACATATTAACAGGTATATAAAACAGAATTATTATTAATTTTTTTATGTAGGCACAAGGCATTTGAGATAAATATTCAAAATTGATACGTAAATGCCATTTTCTCTTTAAAATAAACTGAAACATAGAGCTGCAGCAGTGATGCGTCGTGGGGTTAATTTTTTAACTTCGAACTCAAGACATAGGTTTTAGCTCATGTCACTTCCTATAATTCTCGAGGAAAGAAATTCGTTAGGAAAATAATCATTTATTCTGAATAAATCTAAATAATTATCTAAAAAACGCATTTTTTAGATGGGGTTTTGTGTTATTAAGCCATCAAAATAAGATCCAATAATGAAACATGGAGAAAAGTGCTACGAAACAACTGATAATAATTTAAGAGTTCCCTCTAAGATAAGCTTTTTAAATGCGGTTTGCGTTCTAATAGAAAACATTTAGATAAAATAAATTATCACGAGTATATTATTGTTTCATGAAAATATTCTCATCATTTTAGATTTGCGGCGAGCACAAAAAATGATTTGGACCTCGCCGCTCAGAAATATTTTATTCCGAACAGCAAGCGGAAGAAATAACCTTGCTTATTCGAAAGAATTTCAGCGTGATAGGGAGTCTAAAAAACACATGTACATATAGAGTTACACAGGCAGTCCACGTACTTTTCCCCTACAATTATTTGTACGCAAACAAGGAGGATGAGAGGGGTGATCAGTACCGACTGAAGCAATCTAAGCTAAGTTATCTGCGGGGCAATTACGAGAGGAAGTCACGTCTAGTGCTACTGCGAACCAATTTTTTTCTCAGACAAAGGTAAATAAAACACGTGCCGCCACTGGCCTGGCTCTAGTGCCGCGGGACAAAAGGATAGGTTCGGAGAAACTAGCGATGTATGATGATAAGACTACGGTGTCTCGAGTGAGCAGTCTTGTTATGAGCTAGTGACTTACTCGCACGCTGGTCTATATATGTATACATACAAATAAGGTGTGATGGTCGACATAGAGATAGATTTAATAAATTTAGAAAATCTTAAAATAATAATATTCAAAAAAGCCAAGTATGGACATCAAAAATATATTTCTTCTGGTTTGAATCGTTTAAAAGTAAAAGCCTGATATATTTCTCAAGATTCTATGTATTACAAGAGGCTAACAAAATATTGAATATTCAGCTATACAAGTAATATTTTCTTGGATCTTTATTATACCATAGATATAATTCTGTGTTAAATTAATATTGTTTGCCAATCCTAATAGACTCGATCTTGTGAGTAGGTGCGAACGAGCCTTTATTATTTATGAATAGGAACAGCAAGTCTCGCGTGTAGCGAGTGCTTTACCATTATCTTAACGAAACGGACCAATCACAGGCGCGCTTTGCCTTCGACGGGTTGAGCCGGAGGCGACCGTCCTGATGGCTGAATCCGGCCAATGGCGAGCGCCGGCGGTGAGGTCATCGCGCATAGGATGAGTCACTGCACTAGCGTGGATTTCAGAGGTATGGTGAAATCGTTACTATAAAAGGAGCGAACATGATGTACTCGGCCCCTTCAGTTCGAGACCAGACTTGCGAGCGGGAGCGCTGCCCAACAGACTACCGACGGAGCCCTGAGTTCCAGAACAGCATTTGCGGACGGAGTTGCTGCCCGGACTTATGGAGGAATCTACCATTCATCAGTAGCAGAGAGGATCATACCGCCACTGTGTAACAGCTAAGGAACACATTTATATTATCTATCGATTAATTATTTTCACTATCGAAATGTATTTATTTTGAGAATATTTCAGTTCGGAATAATTGTGTAATTAAATATCACGATTACTTGTGTGATATTGGTTCAAATCGTACGAGAATTCCTTCCAAACGGATGTATTTTTATGCAAGGCGAATTTCATACCGTTTATGCTGAAAATTGAATACACGGAGTTCTATATGAATTACTTAGTAGCATTATAATAATTACTGTATTGCGTAGGTATTGCGCAATCATTACACTCGGTCTACAACTAACTCTTTATGAATCGAGTACCTCGGTATATTCAGCTTAATAAGTGGCTTCAGAATGACGAGTAAAGGACAGAATGGGGAGATCTAACTAAAGATTGGGGATATCTGGTTTGTGTTAGCCTAGCTGGCTGAGGGGTGGATGATTGCCGGCACTTGGGCGTGGAACCCGCACAAGCCCCTGCAGGGCCCCTTAAAGGCGGGGTCCTCCTTGTTGCTCGGGGTCGTCAATAAACCGACCACCTAACCTCATCTGGCGCAAACTACTTAAACCAACAAAAAGGTTCCCTATGTCTTTGGAAGGATTTCCATGCTTGAATGCTGTAAAACCTTGATAGAAAACGTTAACTTCTATTTCGTCCTCTGTAAGAAAGACAGGGCCAGAATAAATATAAAAATCATTCACTCATATGGAATAGCTGGGATATTATAAATATGTTACTAACACTCTAACATTTGTCCAAAGTAAATGTTGCAAGATGCAGAATCGTGGGACGCCGCTCTGAAAAGGCATAATGAGATTGCACAATAATTTGTAACATCGCTGACTATGCCCGCAAAGGAGGCTAATGTCGTCATCAATTCGTACCAAAAGAGTACATGATTCTTCAAACAACCGGCCTAAAAGAAAGGCGCCTCAAGACAACACACATCATCAGAAACTCGTACCAAAAGAGTACGGCCTTCTCAATTATAAGCCTAAAAGAGGGGCGTCACAGGATCACATCTCGTAAAGAAGAGATAGAGTCTCGGGATGCAGTAAGTTCCGGAGGAACAAGGGGGGCCGTTTAGTCACTTAGGAAGTCGGCCACCGGGTTTAGGCGGGCGCGGAGCCTCAACCCCTCTCAGCAGAGATGCTGAGGGTTTAAAAAACCAAAATTTAGCATTCAAAGAAACTATTATTTCATATAAACTCACGGGCTGTTGTAGAATCCTTTCGAACAAACCATCCCCGAGACCTTATCTACTTATTTATAAAGAAGTTTCACTTCAAAAATGTGGTATTTCGTAGATAGCAAATATATGTATTATTTTCCCACGGAATTAATATGAACAGGTTCATGCACGTCTAAGACGACACCATTCAAGGTAAGAATATGTTAATATAAAGTGTTTAAAATTATTAATTTCAGTGTTATTTAATATGTGAATTTCTCCTCTTTATGCCGTTCGATTGATTTTATTGGGTTGTTTCCAAACGGAAATGTTTTATTTCTAATACACGAATTCTTCTGGTGAACGTATTTTATTGTAACATAAATGTTTAGATTATTAGGTTCGTTAGATGTTTTTATTACGTAATATTATGCAATTGTTTCCACACTGCTCCTATAAAATAATTTGAAGTTATTACGATACACAACGGGGTCCTTCATCCATTAGACGAATCATGTGCCAATTCAACGACGTATTACGAATAGTATATATTGTATTTATCGAGATTTAGTCGCATTTATTATTTCTAGTGAGTTTTTTAGTATTGGTTCCAGGCGCCATTATGAGGCGGAAATAGTTCATATTCATAGCCCGACTGCAATAGGTATTTTTGTCGCGTAAGAGGTAGCACTTTTAGGAATATAACTGTGTTTTATGTTTCGTCCCTGACGGACAGGATGGTATAGCTGTGGCTATTTAGGTAATATACTTAGTAAATGCAAAGGGCATTAGGTATTATCGATTTCGTCTGCGAACCCAAGATGTTAGAAATATTTTTAGTTAATATTTTTAGTTAATATTGCATTCAAAAGCGCAAGTTTCAATTTTCACACAATAATTATGTTAGTTAATAATTCATATTTTTTAGTTAATTTACCGTATAAAGTATTTCTGATAGTATAGAACATTATTTCATATGAAATGTTGAATTTTAGTAGTAGTAAAATATTCTGTATAGAATATTTAATTTTAACAGCTGGATCGCTACATCATATGGTTGAAGTCGACCGGTTGCATCCTGCCGCTCGATCGAGCGCGCTCACATATAAGAATAATGAAATATTTGATAATCCAATATATTGTATTTTGAACGCGACGGTTTGCTACTTACTAACCTTCATTTTTTAGTAGGACCCACATTAGGGTCATCTTACATCGTTAGCCGTGAAAAGAATATGATTTACATTGATTTGCAATGGAATGATTTGTATTATAGATTTGCTTCGCCTTATATATTCAACACACACCCCATGGGATGTCTAACTCTGGTGCCGGACCAGGAGCTATACTAAATTATTATTATTTTTCAAGACCCGATGCCCTACTATCTACCTGGATCATCGCAGTGCTTACCGTGACCAGGAGAACGATTTATATTGAAATACAATAAAATGCTTTATAATATTAATTGAACATCATTTCGACATTAAATACAGTCCGCTCGATTTGATTAGGATGCCCACTATCTAACAGGATCATCTCAGTGGTGCCGGTGACCAGGCAGGAGCGTATTCGTTGGACTCATTTGCATAGTAATAAAATCATTTTGGTTTAGTTAATATTATAAATGAAAGAAAATATTTGATTATAAAAGCGGTTTTATTTAAACAATTGCGGACCACGGTCCGTGACATCAAAGAAAAAAGGATTAAGCATTTACGTGAACCACGTACTGAGATTTGTAGACAAACGTGATACTAGGTATTAGAAATTTCTTTAGGTTGTTTGTCATATAGATAGTTGGCATTTTTATTATTTAATATTTTGTGAACGAAAATTATTGTAGTAATTTTGGTCCTTGTGATATATTAGTTCGATTTTGGAATGCCTGTTTCTTTGTAAAAGTATTGCTCCATTTTATAGAATATGTGATTTATTTCATATCTCATTCATTTTATGTGGTTTGAATTCAAATGATTCACATTTGAAAAATATTTTAATAATTGTTTGAATGCGATCTCACAAGTAAGCCACCGTCACAATCTAAAAAAGACCATCTGGATTTGCGGATCGCAGTATAACAAATATGTAGTTAGGATTCAAACGATTCACGTTTGAAAGGTTTTAATTATTGCATTTGTGTTTGTGTTTCGCAAATATACCA
>JADDOH010004104.1:0-20542 GCA_016648135.1 Agrypnia vestita
TATTATTGTGTATTATTATTTTTCTTATTTTGTTATTTTACCTTTTCTTTGTTCTTGAATTTATTTATGTATTTTTTTTTTATGCAATAAAGACGTATCTAATGGTGTCGGTCTGTGAATGGTTTTGTTTTTGCGGCCGTGCCGCCTCGCACCGGTTTATACGACCCGTGCGGGGCAGCACGGTCTTGCATTGTAGCTAAAAAAATGTCAACCTGGAGACGAATGAGAAGGACCGATATGGGAGCTTTTGCTCATAAAACGGTCCTGGGTAAGCGGTGGGTACCATTCACATACCGGCCATCACTTTTCATTCGAGCCAAAGAAGATGGACCCTGCAATGAGATGAGGAAGGTTGTAGAAACACGGCAAAATATCCCAGAAAACAAACCAGAAGATTCTGAACGGCCGTGAAAACCTAAGAACATTTTAAACAAAGAAATTATTTTGTTTGTGCGAATGTTTTATCTGCCATTCTGATATGATCAGTCAATAGGCAAAATCTATGAACCGGTTTTATGAACAATATATCATTCGCTTATCTGGGGATTAAGACTTATAATTTATTGTGTTCTGCTGTATTCTGCAGCGCATATAAGGGAAAAACCTGTGTACTACAAAAGATTATAGGAAACAAATAATAATTTAATAATCCTTATAAAAATATACATTTTTAGTAGGTACATTTAAATATAAACGTGGTTAATTTTTTTTTTCATGTGATATAATAGTCTACTTTTTAGTCTTAAGGTACGAACATGCTTATTTTGAGCATGCTCATAAGCATGCTCAAAACTAACATGCCCTAACAACTGCACACACTTGCTCATTATTAGCATGCTTATTTTAAGAATGCTCAAAACTAACAATCATACACAAATGCTTATAAGTGGCATGCTCTTGTCATAGGAGAGAAAGGAAGTCTAGTTCAAAATTGAAACTTTGCACACTGAAATAGATAAATCAAGTGAACCAAGAAATCAAAACAGTTCCCGGGTTTAATCAAACACACATTCTTATTACTGGCATAGAATAGAGACTGTCTTGTTCAAAATGGAAACTTTGCATACGAGTTTCCATCCGCACAGTTTTGATTTTAGTTTTTATAATTTTTATTGTAAGATTGAATCATTCATGTCTTTTAATAAAGTTTCATAAACATTATTTCTTGCTATATTATTTTTACGTACCGATGACCGAGTATTCCACAGACATTCGTGATTCCTATAATAAGTCACGAAAAGTAATATTTTATCATCTCCCGAACGCGCCATATTGCCATATAATAAGCAAGCCTGTTCACAGATGCTCAAAAGATACCCCTTCTCATGGTGAATGAAATAAGCAATGGCTAAAGAAGGCCAATACTGCTCATGCTCATGTGCCACCAATAAGCATGTGTATCAGTGCTTTTAACGAATCTTGTAATCGATTTTGTGCTCACTGCCTTTAGCACATGAAGTATATACTTGTAAAATTAAATTTGTGGGAGTTGCAAAAAGTATAGACCCAATGATCTACCAAATATTATAGGTACCTACTATAAATTCACGAAGAAACGTTCGTTTGTGGAGTAAAGAATTTCATTAAAAATCCCTTCGGTAGGAAACTAGCGCCATCTTTTTTTTTCGGCTAGCTCATTAACGAATTTCCCCATATCTAACTTTGATTAATTAGTTATGATGGATTAATAAATGATTAGTGAATCTGAGAATTGATTTATGTATTGTCATCGTTTTTACGTTTCAACAGGCCAAGAGGCCCAATTGCAAAAGCGAAACACACCAAAAAACACCCAGGCTTGAGTAAATCACATAGATTAATTATGACCTCGCTGGTAATCGAACCCGGAACCCTCGGTGTGGGAATCTAGTGTCATGCCCACTGGGCTACGAAGGCCGCCTTATTGTTATGTGTGGAAAATTTCAGCTCGTCTATATATATAATAATAATAAAGCTAATATAAACGTGGTAAAATAACAACTCAAACTTAATCATGTAAAAAAGGCTAAGTAAAATTCTAAAAATAACTGAATCGGTAAGACGCACAATGTAGCATTGAGAACGAACGAATAAACGGTAAACTTCATAGAGCAAGCTTATATAAATAAACTAATGAACCAATGAATGATCAAACCATTCCATCCTTCATTGACTTCACGAACAACGAACAAGCAGCTATCTTCACGTAGTTTATCGAAATAGATGAAATACGTAAAGATTCTATCTGTTCGAGAGTTACCAGGTACCTACTAAAAGAAGCGTTCATTTTGAATCCTTCAAATTGGTGAACGTGTGCCTTTCCGAAATGCAGTTTTGCCCTTCGCTACTAGATTGGACGACGAAAACCAACGTTTTCATTCAGTACATGTTAGAGAGAAGTGCACAAGGCTTCCCACGGATAAAAAAACTCTCTGAAGGATGGCACAAAGGGTTTAATCAAAGAATGGCAATCAGTCGCCCCACCGTTTTCCATCTGGTTTCAAAACGAAGAAAAGAGCAGTTTGACTGAGAGCCGACAAATGAGCAAGAAAAGGTGTGGAATTGAGGAAACCAAAGAAGTATGAAAATTAATTTGAGACTAAAGTCTGTTATCTAGAAATGTAATGAGTACAGAATTGATTTCTTAAGAGCAAGCGCCTACAATCTATAAATCACTTTTCTCCTTTTTTACAATTTATATTTTAATATTACATTATTTTATACTTACTTAATTAAAGAATTAGATTATAGTAATATTCTGCCAAAATATTACAATAGGTACAACTGCCATAGTACAAGTAATTCTCCATTCATTGTATACCAGCATTAAATCAGCTTTTAATTCCGACATAAACCAGCATAAAACAAGAACACAAAATCAAATACACTTATTGTCATCAACTCACACGACGAACTTTGGAATTAACTCCCTACAATAGATCGCCTACACTCAATCCAACGCATTGTGAACAAAAGTCTCCACTAATGAACAAAACAATCCTGTCAGAAGCTCTGAAAAAATATTTTCTCCATTGCTATGTGAACATTGCATTAAAATACATACAAAATCAGTATCTGTAAATCTGTATACATTTTTCCTTTTCTGTAAGCTACTTTTTGTATTTTCTGATTTTTTTTTTAAATAGAGATGCGAACACGAATTACGTGTCGCATCAATATTCTTACTATTTTCAAACTAAGCTAATCGCCTGTGCTATGAAAACAGGATTAACTTGCTGATGTCCTGGAATGGGGTTCGAACCAAAGACTACTAGATCGCTGGGCGAGCGTTATAACTACTACACCAACAAGCATTGTTCTTTGAAATTTTAAGTCTATTTCCTATCATGGTGTATAATGTTATTCTTCCTGGAATTCCTTCGAACTCACTGGGAAAAACATATTGTAAGAAATATTTTGTAATCATATATTATAAGTAAATGAATAAAATATTAGAAATAAATGTAAAAATTAAAAATTTCATTCGGTGAAATGTCCGGGATTCGAGATGACCGTGGGCACTTATCTATGTGTCCTGTATGCACTTCGCTCGTGTGCAGTTTTCATGGAATCGAAACGGAAGATTATCGTAACCGTTATCGCCGAAAAACGAAATAATATAAGTTTATAAACCATTTTATGGCTTGACTTTCGTATATTTATATTGAAATATTGGTTGTAATATTCTCTTTTAAAGCATATATACGAGAATAAACCGTATTAGCTGAATGTTTTGTTCTGGATCCGAAATAATAAATTGGGAAAAAAGTTTTAAAAGAAACGTTAAAAATAAGTTATGAAGAAATTTTGTTGATTTATGTGTTCCTCAAAGAAAAGGAAAAAATGCGATTTAATATTTCTCCTAGAATTAATTATTTATTATTGTTACTTTTCGTCAGTTTTTCTTCAGCGGAGCATACACAGGGGCAGCCAAAAAAAATGTATACACGCTATAACATTTGATATTTCTGGAATGCGGATGTGTAGTGTGACGATATATTAAAAGACGTAGGTATTTGCATGAGTGCTAGTAACAACATCATATAGAGTAATATGGTGAACTCTCAAAAAAATTTCGAGGTTACGGCTACGGTTATTCGAGGATTGCGTGCGTGACACATTTCGCCGGCGGAATGCATCACGCACTAAGGGCACGGAACTAAGGGATGACAATGTGGATGGAGTATGAACTGTATTTCGACGAGGGAGGAAATACGGAGAATAGACGAATTCATCACACTAAAATTACCTTTTCCTTTTGAAATCAATGCAATGTTAAACGTGCAGGACTTTACACACTTCTGCAAACCGAGGCGAAAGATTGCTTGCAATAAGGTTTGATAAACGCAACACAAATACTTAATGCTCGATAATTACTTTGACAATTCTCATGGTACGACAACATCAAACGATGCTGCTCACATGACGACAGCTGGATTTTGACAATTTTAGGTATATGGGTGGTGGAAAGGAGAGAGAGGGGGGAGGGATGACGTTATATGCCAGACTTGTCACGAGAACCAAAATGCTTAGGAGTATGTAAATACGGAACAATGTTGAAGAAGTAAAACAGTAATGAAGACGTGAGCTTGAAATAAAGTCAGCAAGTGACAATTGCGCAAATTTGTGATAAATCTGAAACTTGCAATACCTTGTGTATGTACCAGGGAAGATTTAGACGCCATCCACGCCTCTAGTTTTCTGCATGCTCTCATGATTATCTAGCACATTCGGACTTTTATCAATGGGGGATCCTAAAGGATGTCCTGTATCGTAGAAAACCAGCTGAACTGGATGCGACTCGAGGAGAAATTGAAAAATATACGCATCAATCTCACTGAACACTTTGGCCAATGTGAAAAGTTTTTAATTTTTTGTATTTCTTGGGCACTTACAATGTAACAATTTCTTTCAGACATTATTAAAGAGTTTAAATTTACAATGTACAAAAATATAATTTCTTTAATAAGTAACAAATTGTACATTGTAAATTTAAACTCTTTAATAATGTCTGAAAAGTTTTTATTTTATACATTTGCAAACCGCATCCTGAGTGCAACACCTTCCACCTTTCAAAATGAACATTCTAAGATAATAATGGGGTATTTTTTCTCGTAATTAAAATAGTAATGTAAGCATTAAATTGTTTACTTTTGCAAATCAAAATGACAAAATAATATTATTGTTAGCATATTTTTTATAACCAAACATTCATACTTCTTGCACTCATTTTAAAGAAAAATGTATCGAACACAAATATATCACATTTCAATAATGGAAAGTCACATTGTTATATGTATAATGTAGAAGTGTAAGTTTAACTTGATATATGTATAAGTTTAACATCACAACTTTAAGACATGTTTTCTTTTGTTGAAGTGTGTATAAATATTTTGGCCCGTCTGTATTACACATATATGCTTGTTGACATACGCCCGAAAAAGTTATAATTTGGAAACTTTTCGGTGGGCGTTTTTGGTCTGGAATAAAATGTTTGTTTTGTTCCGCACATCAGAGCACAGGTGGTCGCTTTGTGTCAGGGTTGCTCTTCCCTGAAAGTAGCGGGGTACCTGCTTCCCCCAGAGATGAACAGAAATGTCAACAGCAGAAAAATAATTATGGAGTTTCTCCCTGAAGTAGATACCTGTGCTGGCGGGCATTATGACGATTCTTATATTATATTTATAAAACCCCAGTGTCATTTTTAGGTCCCCAGTGCGCACGAGTTACAGGCGCATGCGCGAACGGCCATATCGGTGTGTGTGTGTATGTGAGCGTATGGTGACGTCTGTCCGCCGAGGGAATGTTTAAATATCCGCGGTGCGAGAGCGTGTTTGAACCAACCGTGGAATCAGACCGCGTACCAAGAAATCTTCGTTAGTTCCTGTCTTTATACTGTTACATGGTCATGGCTGCGGGAACAAATGAAAATACTTGAAATTAATTAGCAATTTACTAATTAGTGATTGATTAATTATTAAATTGACAAAGTCATGTAACACGAAATAAACTTAATGCTATTCTTTAAATTACACTATTACGCAATAAAATATAACACTCATATGATAATGCGAGTAATATATTTGGGGACGCTGTTTTTAATATCGCTGGGAACATTTTATTTATCGCTCGTAGAATATTCAATTCCGGCACATAGAAGTCACGCTTATTTATTTCTTCATTCTTTCTTCTTCGCTTAGTTAATCGCTCGATTATTTCGCTGGTATCTACCACTCCTAAATTCACTACTGGGCACTCTTGGCCGTCGCCTCGCGACTTACTTCGCACCGAACGAACTGTCAAAAGCAGAACTCCCCGCGCCCCGGCGTAGTCACGCTGTTTATACCCAAACTCTGTTTTTGTTTTCGAACTCTCGAGAAGATTATTTTCCTCGTCACGTCAGTTATAGGTTGTTCCATGCATTTGTAGACATTCCCTAATTTTGTAGATAATACGGTAATGTGGTAGATCGTGCTAGAGGCTTCTGTGTTATTTTCGTCATTGACATTTTACGAGAGATTCTGTACGTAATCTCTTTTGCCCGTTCGTTACTTTATAAACTGATTATAAAAGGATTCACAAAAATTTGTAAATTTTCATTTATGCCTACTTTCAAAGTCCTGGAATCCTATCCCAAATGACTGTAATAAGCATCTATTTCTAATTGAAAACAATTAACTGCAACTGTCAATAAAAATGTACGCGCTTAAACTATTCTACGGCTCGAACAAAAAACATAGAAGCTATCTATGGCCTATCTATGATCTTCCGAGCAGGACAACCAATCGCATGACCGCAGTTTCTGCTGCGCGTGACACTTTTTCATTGGCGGGAATTTTAATATTAGGTCCTTACATATGAAATTGGCGTTTTGCCGTACTGGCAAATTTGATCACAAATATCTTCTCTTTGGTTAGGAATTCCAAATCCAAATTTATTCAGCTATTTACTCATGTATTTGTGTTTTGAAAATTATAATTCATTTGTTTTTTCCTCAATTGTATTTTTCTTTGCGTCACTCAGTTTACAAAATGAAAAACTTGAAATATCGCGTTATTTACGAGTACGAGTTCCACCGTGGCACCAGTGCTGCAGAAACGGCTCGAAGGATTAATGATGTGTATGGCGACGGTGCCGCAAAAGAAAACACAGTGCGTTTTTGGTTCCAACGTTTTCGTTCTGGAAATTTCGACCTGCAGAACAAGCCCCGTGGACGGCCGGAGACCAAAGTTGATAATGAAGAATTGAAGGCTATTGTGGACGCGGATCCATCGCAAACCACATCCGAGTTAGCTGCAGGCTGCGGTGTTAGTGATAAAACTGTTTTAATCCACTTGAAGCACATTGGTAAGGTGAAAAAGCTTGAAAGGTGGGTACCTCACGAATTGAGTGAAGCAAATCAACAAACGCGCGTTGACTGCTGCGTTGCATTACTCAACCGGCACAATAATGAAGGGATTTTAAATCGAATCATTACCTGTGTTGAAAAGTGGATCCTGTACGGTAATCGGAAGCGCTAATCGCAATGGCTGACCCGGCGAACCAGCCAAACCATACCCCACGCAAAAATTGACTCCAAAACAGTTACTTGTGAGCGTTTGGGGACTAGTGCTGGTGTCGTTCACTACAGCTTTCTTAAATCTGGCCAGACGATTACGGCAGATGTCTATTGTCAGCAACTGCAAACCATGATGGAAAAGCTAGCTGCTAAACAACCGAGGCTGGTTAATCGCTCTAGGCCACTGCTGCATCATGATAACGCTAGACCACACACTGCACAACAGACGGCTACCAAATTAGAGGAGCTTCAATTGGAATGTCTAAGACATCCACCGTACTCTCCGGACCTTGCCCCAACAGATTACCAAATTTTTTTCGAAATTTGGATAACTTCTTGCAAAGGAAAAAATTCAACTCCGATGGGGCAGTCCAAACCGCCTTCAAAGATTTTATTGATTCCCGTCCGAATGGTTTTTTTAGTAAAGGAATCGATGAACTACCTACGAGATGGCAAAAGTGCATAAATAGCAATGGTACATACTTTGATTAAATAAATATATTATAATAAAAAAAAATCGGCTTTATGTTCCTCCCATACTAAACGCCAATTTCATATGTAAGGACCTAATATAACGGTATTTTACTCGTGAATATATCATAATGATATTATTTTATACTTGTATTGAAATCAATTTTAATTATTGAATTAATATCAAATTAATTCATCACTACGAAGTAGGTTCTTGCAATACTGATTACTGACAAAGCCTCAGAGTCAAGTAGCCAAAATGAGATGCCCTAGAAGCACTGACGGCTAGAATTACACGCAGATATCGTGTGAGGAGCAGGATTATTCAAGAAATTATGCGCTTGAATTAGAGCCCCTATTGGTATGTAAATAAGCTGAATTTGATGAACTTCAAACCGCTTTGCTTATCTTTCCAACAGGGTGTTGGAAAGATAAGCAAAGCGGATTTTGTCACCGAAGTCTAAGAGCAGGTTCGTAAAGCATCCACCGTGAGATTGTAAGCCCTGAGCCATGGTGTAAGAAACTTCCATACACATTCATATAATTAGCTTCGTCTTTGTGAGACTTCTATAACTGAATACTGAAAACGAACAAATCATTAGGTACCAGAAATATACAAGGTAAAAAGCAAATATAGTCTTTTTCGCTCTCCATATGCTATTTCACACATATTTTCACTAATATTTTCAACACTGCCATACACCGGTACCTCACGTGAGTTGGTCATTTTAATACCTAAAACTATAAATTACTTGTGTCGTTTAGTGCTTTGTTTATAAAAAAAATGAGGCGGCACTTAATACTTATGCGATATGCATTCCCGTATAACTAGGAAATTAACACAGATAAGACTTCAGTGGAGTACTTAATGTATTGCATATAGTACTAGTATTAATATTTAAAGCATTAACTTTGTGGTTAGACATTATAACAGAATTTTAGTTAACTTTACCAACCACTACCAGATTTAAGGTCTACCGGTTTCGAGACGTACCGGTCTCTTCGTCAGGACCAACACTACACTAAATAACCAAGTCAATTTTCCATACACCCCTTTGTTTAATCTAACTTTCACAAAAGATTTGGTAACACCCACTTTAGACCCCGCCCCCTCTCACATATGCTCTATACAGGAATACAACCTAGAGAATATATTAAATGCTCATGGACAAAGCGTGAGAGTCGTCACTCTAAGCAAGGCCTATAACATGATGAAAGTTGTCGTATGCTCAGTACTAAGAAAATTTTTAGAAATTTTTACGGTAACACAAATCAAAAGCATAGGGATATTTTCTGTCAAGGTACATCTATCAAAACAATCTTTACGGCGAATTTTTGTAGTAAATCAAAGTTTTCCCTGTCTTATTCTAGCTCCAATAATATTTCATCTGTCAAATAAATCATAATAGAAATTCTTCCAGACTTTTAAATCTTTCACATTCCCGAGCCCCGCAAAGTGGGAGTGTTATTCATTTAGGTTTGACTTCATCCCGCTAATATTTTTATTACGAAAGTTCCGACACAACAAAACGGAAAACTTTTCTGAGAACACATTTCATAAACTCCTCCGTGTTTCCTTTAGTAGGAGGCGCACAGAGCGACTCGAGTTTTTCTTGCAAAATGAGGGATTTCATAATTACATTTAGCAGTCGGGGACTCAGTTGTCTCGGGAAAGTATTTAAAGGTAGTTTTTCTTTATTTTCACATTTACATTTTTATGATGCCGAACAAGTATCTAAAAGTGGTTTATTTATACTTATTCCACACTTGTTATCTCGTTAAGTGATGTAGATCTGAGCTTGGTGGTAGCAAATATTTCGCGTATTTACAAATATTTTTCGAATTAAGAATTAAGATACGTGAGAGGGAAAAAATCGCGGAGTACACAGCAAAGAAGGTAAAAGAAATCTATTTATTTATTTTGCTTTTCGTTAGATGTTAAGTCAGACTCATTTTTGTCTTTTCGGACATAAAATAAGCCTTCAATAATAATAACAGATCTTTAATTTTTCGTCACCCATAAATTTCTTACCTCGAAGGGGTTTTTCATTTGTCATCTGACGGATTTTGGATGGATTTTAGAATGAACCGATTTCTCCACATTTTTGTCCGAGTGGTCCTCGCTGATTTTAACAGTCCTCACATTCTTCATGTTTTGAAATATTTTATATAATTGAGTACGGCAATTCTTTCAAGAAGGTGTTTTCCATCTACATTTATAAAAGTATGTTAGAAACCAAAAGAAGTTTCGCGTTGTCAAAACCTCTCGAAATTTATCAATTGATTATACTGACAACAACACTATGGAACTCTCATAATCTTTGGAACTCTCCACAAGTCTCTCGAAACGACTAAGCAGTTATCATAAAATCTCGAAAAAAAATACCTATACATATAGAGGTTTCACGCGACACGGTGTCAGTCATTTGTGACGTTTATTAGCGTTTAATGTGCGATATTAGCAACGGAGTGCAGCATAGTGGAACCAGCGCGTATATTCCAGCCATACTATAAAAAAAGGTCCTACCAGCGGGCGAGAAGTTTATCCAAGTTCGAATATTGAAAGAATTTTCTAAAAATTGATCGAAGCTATAGAAACAGCTGCACGAGTATGGACATGATGCGGTCATTTTGTTTTTTTAATCAAAAATTTCCCATAAAAATAAAATATTAATATGTATCTATCTACCTTAAAAAGAGATAAAAAAATTATTTGGTTATCATCTCACCCATTTTCTCCATAAATTCCACATCCCTAGATTTAATGCAGAAACTATTTTATTTTTTAAAAAACAGACCTTCAACAGGTCTATGATCTGAAATACCGGACACCAACTGAAATTGTATACCGTATAACACAACAATTAAACATCGAAAGCATTACAAAAATCGAAACACTTAAAATCATTCACAAACTAGCAATTGGCGAAATACAAGACGAAGACATAAAATTAGACAAAATACACGAAAAACTCCAACACAACACTAGAATGGCTCAAAACTATCACATAACACATGCCAAAATAAAAACAGGACAATCCCGACTAATTTGCAACGGACTAAAACTGTACAATGACTTGCCACAGCAGACCAAACAACTGACCACTGACAAATTCAAAAGAGATGTGACAAAAATATTAAAACTCGGCCAAATTTAAAAAAATTCCTTTGTATCTAAATTATATTATTATATTTTCTTATATTTGAATCATGTAAATGTTACCCATAAACCTTTTAGGTTTCCACTACTTTTTAAATAAAAAAATAAAAAAATAAAATTAAAAAAAGGACTAATAAATGGTCTGAGAGTGAATTTATTCGGTACATTCATACTGATGATGGAATTTAATTAGATTCCTCACCACCATTTTATCAGTTTTACATTGATCTGTATTATTCTTCCTATATTTCTTTTCAAATACAAATATTGAATACGTTTACGTCATTAAACCCCTCAATATACGGATTTTGACGGATCCTTTCAACATCTTCCTCGTTAAGAATGCCGACATCACTTTCTCGGGTGAATACATATTTTTCCAGATATATGACCCGTGATTTTTCAATTCACTTGAGCTTATTTTTGTCACGAATATTTGAATTTTCTCCTTACAAGGTTTCCTCGAAATAGTTTTTCGTGATCTACTAGCAGGTTTCTATACGTATTAACGCATCGTTTCGTTGTCGAAATAAAAAATTCTATACACATTAACAAATGCAATGACTGAGACTCAAAAGAAATAATTTTGCTACATACTTTTTTGCTTTAATATAAATACGAATCCACTTGTATTACACAAAATTTTACACTTCATATTTTTATAAATAAATCTTGAAATCAAATTATACTAGCATTTTGTCTTAATACTGACACTGACTGACTGACGATCTAAAATGTAGGTTTAACTATAATACATAAGTAATATATTTTTAAAACAAAACAAAGGTTATTTGAATGTTATTCATTCTTCATTTATAATTTATTATTCAAGCACATGCTTGCAACTAAAAAACTTGTTTTGGCTTTAGTTGTTGAATTAACTACGAGCACGTTTCGCCTTATGACAGCAGTATTAATTTAACAATTTGTATTATTATTAATATTTATAAGGAATCTATATCTAAAGTAAAACAAAGCGTTATTCTGGATTCTGACAAGTCCTACACAGGGCTGTCGAGCAAATAATAATGAAAAAATAAAGAGAGAACAATATTCAGCAAGCATTTTAATGGATTAAATAATTTTTAAGTAACAATTCTAAGATTCTCAAGTAAATTAAACAAGTAGAATTGAAAGTCTTGTTTTCTATTTTGTAGTTATGGAGTTTTAAAAACTCACCTCGAAAATAGTAGGTAAATTATTATGATACATAGTTACTTTAATTCTATTTTTATGTATACTTATATTACTTGTATTGAATTACACAAGGATATCATTTCTGAAAAATAGCTATCGAAGAAAAGCTTTTTCGACATTTTCTTGAAATTTTCAACGAAAAATTTTGAGTCTCCCCCTTGCCGTCGCGGCCCGCCAGGACTACGGCACCAATTGGAGAGATCCCCTATTCCCATATTGAGGGCCTCGCGTGATAATAGAAGGAAATCTTGCCATCCGGGAGCCGGGATAATGGTTGGGGGAAATGAGATTGCTTATATTTATAAAGCGAACGGGAGGACGTGGATTTATTTATATCTTGTCATTTCTGCATTCGACGTTTTAACGTCCACGGCGATAATTTTAAGGTAAATAATTACGATTTAATAATATTTTTATATATATTTAGGTACCAAGCAGTGATGGTTAAACCGTTATTTTAACCAGTTTTTTTCGGAACAGTTATTTGGGATTTGTATCTGACTGTAATTAAGATATTACTGTTGCATAGTGCTGATAGTTCCCGTTGAATTGCAAAAAAATCAGCTGCTAATCATCGACGCATCAGATACATATCTCAAATAACGGTTAGTGTGTCACCGGTTAAAATAACATCACTGGTTCCAAGAACACAATTACTGGATTTAGTCCACGGAGGGATAATCATTAATATAATGGATTATAGAAGCCTCACAGGGACGAAGCTTTTTATACGGGAAACATATATGATTGAATGTCTTCATAGGATGGTCACAACGCTTAGTACCTGTATTAGCTGGCTTAGGTGAACTTTCACTATTCCACTCTAAGAACAATCACAAATTATCAATTTTTTAATGTAGCATATTCTATATTCTGAGGATCAAAGACATGAGAGAATTGAGAAGCTTGTTGGTGTAGTGGACATGACGCTCGCCTAGTGATCCAGTGGTCGGTGGTTCGAGCCTTATTCCAGGACACCAGCAGGTAGTCCTACTTTCGTAGCACAGGTATTTGGCTTAGTTTGAGAAAAGTAAGAATATTGATGCGACACGTATTCCATTTTCGCATCTCTATTTTTTTTAAATAAAAAAAAAAAATCTTGCTTAATTATGAGTCGAAAATGTTCTAATATCAATTACGTGCTTAAAATAGAATAGTGGTTAGAACACTCGCCAAGTAATTAAATATAAAATTATAATGAAACCTATTATAAAGATAGCTGAGATAGCGTAGTTTATATTTTTTTATCCAATTTATTGATCATCATTTCGATGGCTAAAAGCTAAAACATTGTATCTCCATAAATCAGAATACTAAGAAAACTGAAATTGAAAGATTGTAAACCTCGGAAAATAAGATTTTATTATAAAGATAATTCCTTAGTTCCATATTACTAATTAAAAAAAAAACAAAGTTCTCTCCTATATTACATACTGCAATATAATTAAAAAATTAAAAATTTTCATTGAGTTACAATATTTTGGCTCTTAAAAATATTGCCTGGAAGAGTTACAATATATTAAATAACCATATATCTATATAACGGTAGGCTCAAGATATATAATATTTTTACACGTAAAAATATAGGTAATCTTTATTACAATTCAGTACTTAAGTCATTTTCGACCAAAATTGGAGTTACAATGTTATAGCTTTAAGCCATCGATTTGATATAATTTATAAATTAATTAAGATAAATTATAAAAGTCATACAGAGACAAAGCTATTTATATGGAAAAAAACTTTATAGGGTGGTAACAGGGCTTATGATCTGTATAAGCTGGCTCAAGTGATCTCTTAAAACATTGCAACATTACAAATTTTTGACCATAGATGGAAAATTATTTTCGAAGTTTACATAATATAACATGTAGCTTTATTAAAGTATTGCATTCAGTAAAGCCTTTTTTACAGTAAATTTCCTCCACCCGGAAGGAAAGGGAGGATTTCCCTTGATGCCCCTCTATATCTATTACAGCGATAAACTAATCATACATAATTCAGTTTCCCATAGATCTTTGTGCTGCTTTGGATGGACATAAAGGACAATAAATAATTTTACTGTTTTAAAAAAGGCTGGTTATTAAAAAAATTAAATGACTAAGCAATTTTCTGAAAGAAAATATGTTTGAATATTTTATTGAAATTTCTGGCGCTAAATGCGACATTCCTCCAACATTCATTTTTATCAAACCTCTTTTCTAAACCCTACCGATTTTTTTATGGGTTTTTGAATACTGGACCAAAAAAACCAGTCTTATTACAAATTTCTTAAATTAAAATCTCAAGATTATCCTCAATTTCTGTAGGAATTCGATCTTCAATAAAAATTTGTTTGACTTCAGTACTAAAATTTCAAGATTTTTGGCATTGAGAAACATTCAGTGTATCACTATACATTCCAAAAATATTTCTTGTCTCTGTGCTGGCCGAATTTTTGTGGTAAAGCTCACAGTACTTATATCCGTATATATTACATAGAACTGCGTTAAAATAGATTATTAGGAAAAAAATCTCTCCGCTGAAAAATGCATTTTTTATATAATTTTATGCGTGGAATGTGTTCGAAAAGAACAAAAAAAATATGTACTCCCAAGACGATGAGCAAGGCCCAGCTAAAAATATAACAGGTAAAAAATGGCCTGCTCGAGAAAAATGGTTTAGTCAAGGTAATATGAACAATTTTGTGCATTTACTTGCCATCCCCATAGAATGGGTATCAAAGTGGGGTGAACTGTGGGAAATAAAATAAATGGTGATCTGAATGCAATTATTGCCAACATTATTCTGTTATAATAAGCGAGATTAGCCGTGCAAAGTGCATTTATGGTGTCTACTCTTAATCGTGGAATTGCTTAAAAACTAACGCAAAACACTTTGAAATAACATTAACTTGAATATTTGCTACGTATGTTTGTTTGGTCATATTGCAATAAATATTGTTATTTATATTAGTCATACTATATGCAATTAGTACCTAATATTATTATTTATTTACCCAAAATATTCATGGTAAGAAAAGAATACGAAAAAAATAGTTATATATGTATGTCTCCCACAATTATAGGATGACAGATAAAATAATGATAATTTCACAAACTTATTTCAAAAAGTTTTTTATTTCAACGTTAATATTAAAATATTAATTTAACAGACATAGATAAATCTTAGTGATAATAAGAAGGAAAAGTGTCGTGGCTGCGGAAGGAATTAATAAAAACGCTAATTAATTAAACGTACAAAGTCACTGAACACCATTAAATTTAACGCTATTCTTTAAATTAAACTGTTTCTTAATTTATCACTCGTAAATAGACATTTTATTATCGCTTTAACACTTCATTCAATATTCACTAGAACATTCCATACAATTTCCGCGTATTATTCGCTTCGGTTTATTTCGCTACGTAAGAACTTTTCCTGTCGAATTATCGCTCGGTTGGGCACCCTGGCCTCCGCAGCCCGCGGCTGCCTTCGCGTTGGTTTCGTTGTTAATAGCGCTAAAACAACAACAACTACTCGCGCACGGCCTGGCCCATATCTGGCCAATGCTGAAATCGAACCTTTTAGGCGTTCCCAGAGTTTATGAGAATTTTTTCGTAACTTCCAGGCTTTTATAGATTTTTTCGCTGCTCCCCGAGTCGTAGATTACGCTAGACCGGTCTGGAATCTTCGATAATGTTGTGACAAATTCGTCCAACTGTCACTTGACAGGAGTGCGTGATTCTTTCTAGCCTCGCTACAGCTATATAATGCACATTATCAAGGAAGGCGACGAGTCTCCAGTATCTGCCTCACAATACGATGATACTCACAATACGACGATACTCTTTGCCTCACAATACGATGGTACTAAAAATATCCATCGAAATCAAAAAATTATCAAAAATTATTCCGAATATAACTTACACCACTTACTTTATGCACGTTTTTGATATTTTCTACTAAAAATCATATCATTTAGTAGAACAAAGGCGCTTGAGTATTTTCAAATTGTAACAGGATTACCTACTTGTGTAGCCTGTCACTAGCAGGTCCCCGCCAGCTTTCAATCTCAAGGGGCGAAATCCAGCCCAGCCATTTGGTTCAATTTCTCACACACTCATGATAAAACATCCCCAAAACCACCCCAACAAAGGCTTCCGTCAGTCAAGTTTAAAAGAACATTGTTTTCATTGTCAATTAATTGGCATTCAGTTAAAAGATATTTATGGTCTTTACACAATCCACTTTGTAATAGGATGCTAGTTATTTTAAATAATAATAATAACGGTAAAAGACAATACGTACTTATTTATTTCAATAACTTCAAATAATTTTTGAGCATAATTATTTTACTGCCTTGTCAATCAATTAATAAGAACGAATCTTCACTTGGCGTAAACAATGGACTTGAGAGTACATTAAAATACTTTACCTACTAGTCACATTTCACAGTGAGAGGATAAAAAAATTAATAATCAATCACACAAACAGAATTGGATCCATTTCTGATTAAATAAAAATATAATTAAGAGAAATTTTAGATTTACTCTTTTAGAATAATCAATTTTATGATCAGTTTTTCATCACTCGCGGAAAAAATAATCCGAAACCGGTTGGTTAAATATTTAAACTCATGCCGAAATCTACTGACAATTAACGTTGTCATCATTCAATCCAATGGAGGCTGGCCAATCTAAAGCTAATCCTGATTGTTACTTACAGATGCACAGCTGTAGTTTGAGTATCACTGAAACTGTGTATATCTCGAAAAAGCATTTGTAATCAAATACTACAGGGTTTTAATTGAAAATAATTGATAAATCAAAAACACATTCAAGATCTATCAGCTAGGGTAAGAAAATTGGATACATATATTATATGATTTTAATAAATGTAGTGGATTTTGTAAACCCTTAAAACTATATACTACTCAGTCAGATAATTTCTGTTATGTTATAGGATAATTGGGTGGGGAGGGTGTGAAAAATCACTAATGGATCCATTAGCAAAGACTCAAAAATTTATCATTCCTATCATCAAAAAAAGATCGAGAAAGTTTCCTTTAGATGATTTATTTAGAATTTTTGATGTTCTTAATCTGAGACAATTATAGTGGAGTGTTACAAACTAAATGTAAAGGTGAGATTGTAATAATTAATATCGTCACTGTATATATAATTGATCCTTTGACGTTTTAGTACATTCTGAGATAAACGAATAAAACTGTTTTAAAAAATAATTGCACAGACTAGATTTATAAAAAATATAGTAAATAATCACTAGACAGACTTTCTATATGAACGGAAATGTTTTTTTAGTATATCTCCATTATTTATATGAAAAATTGACAAATTGATTCGTTCATCTCAAAATGTACTAAACGGCACATAGGATTTATTATATATACAACGACGATATGTATATATATAAATAAATAAAATAAATAAATGAATTAATGTGGTTATATTAACTTAGTTCATTATCAAATTGATTAAAATTAATTACAACATGTACATATACAGCTGTAGTATTTACATTAAATATAAAAAAATTCAAATGTTTCCAAATTTCAATATGTTTTAAAAACAAATTTATTGTATTTGGCTGTAAAAGTAGGTACGGTCGTCGTCAATTTGGTCTGTTTCGCCGTAATTCCCGTCACAATGGTCGAAAAGAAACGATAAACCGAAACATCCATAAAAATAGGGTTGCCACAAACAGCGGCGCATAGTTTTAATAATGAAACAGTATCCGTTTTTATACTAGCAGCCTGTTGAGTCCTCCGGGCGGGGCGGCACAATGATGCGCGGGTACTTTGGGGGCGGCCGCAATAAAAGATGCAGTAAAATAAGGCTTTACGCTCCCCGCGAGGCCCATCGCATCGCTCAGGATGACGTGTTTTACGGTATTAATTTTAACTTGGAGTAAATATAAACGCTTCGGAACCTTAATTTACATTTGGGAGTGTTTTGCGAGACATTTTTTATAGTCAAAGCAAAGGTTCAACTTAATGTACTACAGCTACGCCCCCTTTAGTCGCTTCGCGACCCAACCTCTCCATTTTATTTACCAGGCAATACATATCAGGATATTTAACTGTAATTTAGGATATTTTATACGCACCGTATGTATTACCGAGAAGCGAATCTCGACGTTTCGTTGGATGCTTATCCAACGTCATCAGGAGGACGACCTTTACCCGCGTAGGTGGAGGTCGGACTGATTATAGGTGCTGCTTTCGGTGCTGCGGTGCGTATAAAATATCCGAAATTACAGTTAAATATGTCTAACGACAGTAATAACAACCTTAACTCTTTAATATCAGGATATGACTCAATATATAAAAAATATTATTTTCCTAGAAGATGCAAGTTAAAATATGCGAGAATTTATAATAATTAATCACTACATTTTAAAGTTCTTGATACCTACTCAATATTAGAAGTAAATATGTACATAGATAGATGAAATATGTAAAACAGGTCACTATTTGATGATTGGATATTAATCTATTAAAAAAGACTTTATTGGAATGTTAATAATAAGTTACATCTTATAAAAGAAGGATCATTGATTATTTAGTGGTAATTTTGAATACTATGAAATAACATGTTATCTTTGGTTTCATATTAATGTATATATTTTTGTTTTTTACTAGCCATGTTGAATAGAAAAATGAAAAATTGGCATTAAGGATACGAAATGAATTGTGAAGAAGAGCAAATACTTTCAGGGAAACATGATAATTGGAATGGTAAGAGAATGATGATTTACAATATAGCAAATATAAGGATTCGAACAAGTCAATTATTTTATATTCTCTTCTATTTTGATTTGCTCTCAGCGAAAGCAATCGTGGTTACGAAACCAAAAGGTCAAACGGAAAGTTGAGTTTTGGCATGAATCTTGTTATAATTGTTCTAAATAAATTGTCTCCTTCGACCAAGTAGCGTTTAACTTTTATGCGCGGTCAAAGGTAAAAATATACGGTTTTGCGTAAATATCTCGTTAACGGTAAGTTTTACGGCAAAATGTGGTAGAAAAAAATTACGTTTGCGGTCGGGGAACCCCTGCTCCCATAAGGAACGAAGCCTTACGCCTGTTCTTCAATTCCAAAAGTAATTCAATATGGAGATCTAGATTGTTTATTTTTACTTACGTGACGATTTCTACCTACAATTTCAACTCCTATCGCAAGACGCGATAAGGAACTTATTTGCAAAAAACGTCATTGATGATATTTACGCAACCTAATGAGATGCCTTGCATTTCTTGTGTATTATTTTTTTCATTGATTTTTGTTAATTTGTGTTTGTTATTTTCTTATAATTCTTCTCATTTAATTCGCATTTTCTGCTTATTATTGTTCATTATGCTGTTCATGTGCGTAATTTGGAGAGAGTCCAAAATGAATTTTTTCGACTTATCAATTTTAAACTAAACATACCGTCAAGTAATATTCATTATAATATTCTTAAATCTATTTGCTTTCTTGAAAAATATGAGATCAGAAGAATGGTGATAAATCTTTTCTATTTACACAGATTAATAAACGGAACTATCGACTTTATTCATTTATAGAAAGTATCCACTTGCGTGTTCCATATATAAATAAATAAATAAAAACTTATTCCTTGGGATTTGACAGGTATAAGCTATTGTTAATATAGCTATTATATTAAGCTTGTATAATTATTACTAGCTGTTCCCGCGCGGCTTCGCACGCGTAGATTTTTAGTACACTGTTTGGATCGTCTAAGAACTTTCGCGAACCTTCTAGAACATTCTCCTTCCAGAACTTTCGAGAAATTTATTGAATGTACAGGAACCTTCTAGACACACCGACACATTCCGCCACTCAGTTTAGAACCTCAAAGAACTTTCGGGAATTTTCTAGAACCTTCTTATAGAACTTTCTAAAGCAGGTTTTTCCGTAACCTTCTAGACTCACCAACACAGTCGGCGTGCCTATTTTGAAACAATCTGAAGCATTTACGGCCTTCCCATAGCAAAAAAATGTGCTAGAAATTACATTTTCGTCAGCCACTCCCACCCACGCACAGCAACCCTCACCAAACTCGCATATTTTCGATGTCTATCTATGATGGGCTATCCACCACCATAACCACCGGTGGGTGGTTGTGGAGAAAACTTGGCGGGTAGGGAAACACGGGATTCTTTATATATATATA
>JADDOH010004105.1:0-51292 GCA_016648135.1 Agrypnia vestita
TATTCTTCGAACAGTTAATAAATTATTGTTCTTAAACGTTACAAGCAGCAGCGGTACCTGGCTGCTTAAAGGAGATAAGGAGGAATAAGCACATGCTCACAGATAGTAAGGCCTGAATCTACAGAACCTGTGTCAGGCCCATTATGGCGTACGGTGTAGAGACTAGGGCTGACCCAGTTAGGACCAAAAGCCTTCTTCGGAAGTCTGAGATGAGAGTACAGGGAGGACTCTTTAGGACATAGTCAGAAGCTCTGAAATAAGAAAGACCTGTCAGACGGAAGACATTGTGCAGGAAGATACGGCGATACTGGAGAGACCATGTGAATAGGATGGATAATACAAGAAGAAAAAACTTTGTATCGATTTTTAACCCTTTTCCCGTGATCCAATCGAGCTGAAACTTTGCAAGTAGACTCGTGGCAACGATCAAGAAGATATATCAAATTTTCGTTAAAAAATAATAATTATAGTATAATTATGGATTTTTCAAATTTTTAAGTGTTTTTTCAAATTGGAATCATTACAAAAGCTACCAACGGCGGCCCGATAACATCACGGAATATTTAAAATTTGAATTACTCCGTCAGTAGGTATAATAGGTACTTCACTACGAATTTCGAAAATTTATTACAATTGGTTCACAGATGACAGCACACTTCGGTTTTTTGGGAAGAAATCAAATAATAAAGAGATATTTTTAGAGATTTCTGACATAGATATTTGTCTAGACATGTTTCATTTTCAGTCAATCAATTATTTAATTACATGATGGTAAACTTAATTTACAAAAAAGGGGAGTAAAATAAAAACTTGGATTTTGTGGGTTAGTTTTTTTAATAATCTCGAAAAGAACGAACTGTTATGCATGCCTAGAAGACCGCCAAATAGTTGGTGCTCCACTCCCAAGAGGACGGTTCCCGCTCAATAACAGATCAATGATCTAGAACAAGAAGAAGAAATGTTACAAAAAATACTCTGTATAATCTACCAGACAGAGCTACCTCTTTTCTCTTTCAACCTATCTCACCAATAATAGGAAATTCTTTCCTATCCCACGTATATGACTCAGCTATCATAAACTTTTAAATTCAATACGCATTTCTAATACCAAATATGAAAAGTATCGTTGTATGGAGAGACAGATCCTGGAAACTTGTCACCCTCTCTGATCATGTGCGTTACATACATTATACGTATTACTTATTATCACTGTTTAATTTTACTTCTTATTATCACTGGTTCTGTTAAATCAGTATTTATTATCAGTGTTTTATCTGCGTCGTCCTGTAATTGTGGGACACATACAACTACTATCTTGTATTCTTTTCTTACCACGTATTTGTGTCTTCCTGTTGGGTGACCAAATTAATAAGAAAAAATACAACACGATTGTCTGAATATCATCTATATTGTTATTTTTATATATATACACTTTCATAATATGTATGCTTTGAAAACTTAGTTTGTAATGTACATATTATTAAAGAAATAAATTGAATTGAATTGAATTTCCCACATTAATAGCTTCGTCTCTATAATATATCTCGATAATGATGTGCCTAGAATAGTGCACAGCACTACATAGGCTTCAAATGATTAAATTATTGGTCAGCATGTCAGCTCGATACATCGCGTGATCTTTAATTAAAATTGTCACAAACTAGCCTTGAGAAACACTTCCTAGCAAACGCTGGTTACTGGTTAGTTCTCCGAGTGAATTTTAAGAATCCAATCTTCTAATGGAAATCAATTTTCAGTACGAGTATGTGCCATCGCGCTCGATATTAATTAATTAATGCGTATAATATCGCGAACACCTAACGCTACGCTAACGTTATATGTATTTATTAATATTATTTTAGTCCGAATGTCTTTATTTTGAATATACTGCTTATGAACAGGTCATTAATGACCCTGATAGACTATTCTAGTGTGACGTCAAAGTACGATGTTAAAACATTTATGAAAATAATATTTATTTTGAATATTTATTTTGAGTAGTCGCAAATGATGTATTTGACATCTCACAATTAAAAATATCATTGAGCAGCACTTATCAATACTGACTATACTTTTATTTTTAATTGTAAACCTCACAATTTAAAATACCAATTAAGCATTTGTTTAAATGCAAGCAAAGCATTTTAAAAGAATTTAGAAAAGCTAATACCTATATATTTATTAATTAGTAAATACAAGTAAAGAAAATGTAGGTGCATTGATTTATTATTGAATTTTGCCGCACTAGGTAGGTACCGTATAATCTACATACGCATTTTGTTTAGAAATGTGTTTGGTCAATTATACGTTTTTATTTATTTTTATAGATGGCGATAATGTGCCGCCATACATATTGTATGAAAACTTCGAATAAATGTTTAAAAATAATCACAGAAATTACATAAAATTTGAGAATGTAAATCATTAAGGGTATTTATTGTTTACATTAATGTAAAAAAAAGTATTTATTGGATAGTTTCGAAGACATAAGCCAAAATATATCAAAGTTACAATATCTACACGCTTGACACCAGCCGCGTAACATGTATACAAAATCAGAAGCATTGGCTGATAGCATTCGCTGTGATGGCACTTGCTGGATATTGATTTGTTTATTAACGATGATTTTATGTCCATGGCGCGTGCTCCGCGTGCGCTCATTGGTTAAATGAAATTGCGCGCGTCTTATTTCCTGTTACGCATTTCCGTCATTTTTCACGAAATCACTGCCATAGATTGCAGAAAAGCGAGAGGAAAGATTTTACACATCAAAAAGTTATGTTTCTCCAATAATATTTCATTCTTAAGCTAATTTTTAAAAAACTTCAACTCTTTACAAAGAATTTGGCAAATGCTGTAGGTACATGATGAAAATGTCTTCGTAATTGATTCTGTTCTTATATTATGTGCTTGTTTAATTATTGAATAAAAATGTGTTATTATTATTTATGCGAGAACTTGCAAATATCAAAAAATTTGAATGTTTGAAACACATGAGTTTTTGTGTTTTTATATTTTGTTTTCAATAAATAAACGTTAAACGATGTAAAGAGGGGAGATTTTTGAAAAAAGAAACATTATTTTAGAATGAGTTGTCGACATAGATATGGAGCGTCGTGTTCGTTTTAGATATTCTTTTGTTTGGAACACTCGAATTTTTTTTTTGGCTGTGCCTTATCAAATTTCTTTTCGTGTTTAATTTAATATAAATATTTCTAACGATGACATCGCTAGTGAAAGTGAAATTTTAAAAGCTTTTTTTGCTTTTCTGAATTCTTCCGGAACATTTGAAACACCATTTTGACAAAGATAAAAAGAATTTAGAGTAATTATTTCAATTTGTCGGCGGCAGTTTGACTCCGAAAAAAGATTGTTTTTGGAGCTGGAATGAACAGTTACATTATAAATTAAATAGATTGATTAAGCCATAATAATAAAAAAATAGGCGGAATTTTATTTAAGTCTAATTGTCAATTGTTGTTGTAATCACCCGGTGTGTTTTTGCCTAATGGCAGCACATTTATCATGGGAGTCGCGGACACGCGCTCTTTATTGAATTAATTTACAAGATTTTTATTAAGTAATACAATATTAGATAAAAACACACGAGATTCTTACTTCACTAATGAATATAACGAGATGCAAACAAAACAATTTGCATAAAATTAATTTTAATCTATTAATTTTAAATTATTATTTCGTGTAAGTGGATTACGAAACAATACATTGATTCAAGCAAATACAGAGCTAAAATTAATATAATATACGATTATTCTATCCGTTTTTATGCTTCTTTTGGTACGTTTAGGGTAAATTTTTTATTGTAACAAACGCAGCATGTAGCGGAAATGCGAGACAATGAAATTAGTTGTTGTTAATGTGAAATTTTAGTATGCAACGAAATGCACGCGCATCCATACGCAACAGAAGTTAGTCATCGAAGAGACTAAAATGTGTAAATTGTTGCATATATTGTTTATGGTTGTTGCGCAACTGTCAAAAATTAATTCACTTGAAATTAGTGTTCCAGTAATATAAATGATGTATTGTCGACCATTTTGAATCGAGTACCAATCAAAAAGATGCTCAATTCAAAGGCTGACGAATGTTTGTTTATTGAATTTAAAATTAGAACTGTTTATTGATTTTAGCTGTACGAAATGGAAAAAAAGGCTTCTCGTACAGATTTTTGTATTTCATGTTATTGTCGATGTTTGAATGCGTTCCACTGCCTTTGACAGAATGTCATCAGTTTGGAAATGTAGACGTAATTCAGACGTGATTAGAAATTTTGATTCCAATGTCGTTTCCAAATTTTCATTATCGACTGTAGTCTCGAATGCAAGATATCACTTCAATCTAGCCGGTAGAAACCGGCAGATTCATAGATATGAACCTAATGCGTAATAATTCTTATTTATAACGTATTTCGTATTACGTCACACACATATATTGCATAAATTTTGTTTTTGCTTTACTGTCCATAAAATGAGCAAATCGCTCGTGCTTATTGAAAGAATATTACACTAAGTATACTTATCTTGTATCAATTTATCCCATCTAACACATTATACAAACCCGTAAATGCTGCCATAAAACGATAAATCTATCTACATCCTATTATTGCAAATACGGAAATCATTTGAAACATAAAAACGATACAGCCCAGACGTTACTAAATAGTTCGTTTGTAATAACTTCTTATTCTTGTCTACTTTATGACAAAAATGCATTGAACCATTTTACACCAGGGTACGTGTTGTGGTGCTTTGTTTTCTATAGTTTTCAAAATTGGAATTTGTATTTTTTATTTATTTTATTATGTATAAAGCCTTAATTTTTTACTATTTTGTAACATATGGTACTTTGAATCCAGGAAATACACCCAGAGTTAGGAAGTCATGAGGTTTTTAAAGAATGATTTAAATAATTATCTTTGGAATTATTATATATTAGGTCCTTACATATGAAATTGACGTTTAGTATGGGAGGAACATAAAGCCGATTTTTTTTTATTATAATATATTTATTTAATCAAAGTATGTACCATTGCTATCTATGCACTTTTGCCATCTCATAGGTAGTTCATCGATCCCTTTACTAAAAAAACCATTCGGACGGGAATCAATAAAATCTTTGAAGGCGGTTTTGACTGCCCCATCGGAGTTGAATTTTTTCCTTTGCTAGAAGTTATCCAAATTTCGAAAAAAATGGTAATCTGTTGGGGCAAGGTCCGGAGAGTACGGTGGATGTCTTAGACATTCCAATTGAAGCTACTCTAATTTGGTAGCCGTCTGTTGTGCAGTGTGTGGTCTAGCGTTATCATGAAGCAGCAGTGGCCTAGAGCGATGAACCAGCCTCGGTTGTTTAGCAGCTAGCTTTTCCATCATGGTTTGCAGTTGCTGACAATAGACATCTGCCGTAATCGTCCGGCCAGATTTAAGAAAGCTGTAGTGAACGACACCAGCACTAGTCCACCAAACGCTCACAAGTAACTTATTTGGAGTCAATTTTCGCTTGGGGCATGGTTTGGCTGGTTCGGCAGGGTTCAGCCATTGCGATGAGCGCTTCCGATTATTGTACAGGATCCACTTTTCATCACAGGTAACGATTCGATTTAAAATCCCTTCATTATTGTGCCGGTTGAGTAATGCAACGCAGCAGTCAACGCGCGTTTGTTGATTTGCTTCACTCACTTCGTGAGGTACCCACCTTTCAAGCTTTTTCACCTTACCAATTTGCTTCAAGTGGATTAAAACAGTTTTATCACTAACACCGCAGCCTGCAGCTAACTCGGATGTGGTTTGCGATGGATCCGCTTCCACAATAGCCTTCAATTCTTCATTATCAACTTTGGTCTCCGGCCGTCCACGGGGCTTGTTCTGCAGGTCGAAATTTCCAGAACGAAAACGTTGGAACCAAAAACGCACTGTGTTTTCTTTTGCGGCACCGTCGCCATACCCATCATTAATCCTTCGAACCGTTTCTGCAGCACTGGTGCCACGGTGGAACTCGTACTCGTGAATAACGCGATATTTAAAGTTTTTCATTTTGTAAACTGAGTGACGCAAAGAAAAAAACAGTTGAGGAAAAAACAAATGAATTATAATTTTCAAAACACAAATACATGAGTAAATAGCTGTATAAATTTGGATTTGGAATTCCTAACCAAAGAGAAGATATTTGAGATCAAATTTGCCAGTACGGCAAAACGCCAATTTCATATGTAAGGACCTAATATTAGGTCCCTACCAATGAAATCGCCGTTTTCTAATACTACCTCGTTTGAAGATAGATATTCAAATTCAAATGAAGATCGTATTAAAGCTATGACATTCCTTTTTCAAAATTAGTTATTCATTTGTTTTCGCGCTGTTTTTTTCCTCCTTTATATTGCTGTCTGCGACCAAGGAAAATATGAAAATTAGTGTTTTTTCTTTATACGAGTTCCGTCGTGGTGCTAATGCTGCATAGACGGCACGCAATCTCGACGATGCGTATGGACCAGGTATTTCAAATTAACGCACTGTTTGGTTTGATCGCTTCCGTTTTGGAAATTCCGACCTCAATAAACAAACCCTGTGGACGACCGGAGACTATAGTTTTAACGAATTTCGACGAATTAAAAGCTATAGTGGGATCCAATTCATCTCAAACTATGTCAGAATTAACTTACAGCCTTCAACGTCGGTGACAAAAAAATAATGATTCATTTTCGTCACATTGGGAAAATAAAAAAGCTCGCAAAGTGGGTATCGTATGAACTTTATGAAGGAAAACAGCGACTCGCGTCGAGGCTTGCCTTTATTTGTTGAGTCGGCACATAAATGAGGGAATTCAGATTGTTACTTGTGATGAAAAGTGGATTCTGCATGATAATCAGACATATTCATCGCAATGGTTGGACCCAGGGGAAGCAGCCAAACAATGTTCCAAACGCAAACTGAGTCAAAAGAAACTGTGCTACAATTATTCATTACGGCTTTTTGAAATCTGGCATAACAATTACTGCAGAGGCATACTATCAAGAATTGAAAACCACGGGGGAAAAGCTCGCTAACAAACAACCGAGACTTGTCAGTTGCTCTAGTCCACTACTTCTCCACAACGACGCTCGGCTACACACTGCACAACGGACTGTCAGCCACCTACCTTGCCAGACCTTGCACCTACCGATTACCATTTTTTTTGGAATTTGGAAAACTTTTTGCAAGGGAAAAATTTCAACAACGATGAGACAGTGAAAAGCGCTTTTAAAGAGTTCATCGATTCCCGTCCCCAAGATTCCCATAGCAAAGGCATCAAGAACTTCCATTAAAATGCCAAAAGTATATCGACAACAATTGCCAATACTTAGATTAATTTAATATAAATTTTTCATAAAAAACTTTTGAATTTTTCTATACAAAGCGGCAATTTCATAGGCAAGGACCTGATAGCTTGCTCCATTTTATTGGCTCTGCTATACCCTCTAATCACAGCGTCACATACGCGACACGGAAGAATTCTTCTGGACGGGTGGAAATTCTTCTCTCCATACGACCAACCCGCCAAATATCCACCCACTGTTGTGATACGCAGGTTTTCTTTTTTGGGGGAGTTGACTTCATTCAATTTTGAATAGAATATATTTTTCACACTTTATCCTTACGACAATTTTCTTTTCCAGATTTTTGTATAACAATCTGCTTTAGGCGTCTTATTTCTAGAGGTCTGTTTTACACGTGTAAAATAGACGCCTACAAAGTTATTTCTATGCGTCTATTTTTTAATTTAATATTTCTAGGGGTCTATTTTATACGTGTCGTGTCAAGTCTTCAATGTATACATAAAAATTGGAAAGGCAAGTGTGAAACATAATTTAGGTTATTTGTTTGATATTTCTATTATTTATTTATATATTTAAAATATCTCTATATTTCTAAAATTGGCCTTTCCACATTGTCGTACGTTAGTTCACAACAATTTTAGCTAGTTATACTCATCTTCGAATTAATTTTCTGCCCAGTCACCGGAGTCATGATCATGAGCGCGCTCAAATAACATCACCGATTCACCTTGCGTTAATTACCTTCAACCGCCGATTCGTATAGGCAGCGTGATTCCATAAGCCATTTAAGCAGTCGGTTCGTTCCACCCGCTTGCTCATTTTATCTTTCGATGACTGTGTTTCAAATTTCTCACCAATGTGTCATAAATATAAGTAGGTAGGTACTCTTGACATTCCAATATTATTACATCAGCACCCTTAATTTTGTCTATTGTTATAGAAATGAGTTTTTTGATATTTATATACCTATTTATTAAATATTATAGTAACAGATGCAATAAATTAGGTATTACAATAAACAACCAACAAAACAATAATTCTCGCCGTCCGAACGTCGGTCACACTTAAAATAACATGGCCTTATTTATTTACGAAACACATACAGTACGTATTACCTACCATTAAAGGAAAGAAAAACAACAATTATTTTTAACAACTATCTGAATTTGCGTATCCAATCTAGATAAGTATCTTCTACCTATGTTATACATAATATTTTAATTTGATTTGATACCGGAAAGAAGGTACCTATTCTGTGTAAATTTGAAAAAAAAAATTATTATCAGGTTTTTATCGAGTCAAACGATGAGTTTCACTATTGCTTGCCCAACGTAAATCGGCGTGCGGCGAATTTGGAACCAAAACCCGCCCCGTCCGCACTCGGCGGTAACCCCTCGACTTGTCATTCAGTTCAATTTTGTATTTGCTCGGGAGCTGTGACATCTTGATTACCAATATACACTGAATTATTATGTCCAAAACATCCTAAACGGTCCGGGATGGTGCAAGAACATGCGCCAATGAAGTATTAAAGTTTTGCGAAGCTGAAAAAGCGAATAATGGACCGATATTACCGTCTGACAGTTTGACAGATAGAACGGTCGCCATTACTGCTTGGTTTCTTTAGTGCTGCCCGACCAAATTTCTGTTAAAGGCTACGACACCGGTCACCGGACATTCTGTACATTATGTATTGTGTAATAAATTTACACCCTGGCAACTTCTGTTACGCGACAGGGACGCCCTCCGCCGCACGCCAATTTATAATGGTGGCATTCTAAGATAAAATAAAATAAATATTTTCCATAAAAAAGAAAGAAAAAAGAAAGATTTTTACCTGTTTATATTGCATTCCAGGACCATACTCTCTTTCAATGTCTCCAACAGATTAACTCCTGAAAAAAGTATTTTAGAATAAAATAAAAATAAAAATGTGTATGGACTTCCGCACAAAACAAAAAGAACACAATTCGATGACATCTGCGATTGTGTGAAGTCAGTGGACAAAGTTTATTTAGTGCACAACGACACAAGTTATTACCACTTAGATGCGTATTTACACTAACAATTAAGACTCGCGGTGCGCTCTCCCGCTTGTGTCAAAAAAATAAACAATCTGATTGAGACGTGCTTGTTGGTGTAGTGGTTAAGACACTTGGCCAGTGATCCAGAGGCCACGGGTTCGAGTCTCATTCTAGACCAGCAAGGTTGTCCTATATTTATCATAGCACAAGCGTTTAGTTTAATTTGAAAATAGTAAGAATATAGATGTCACATATTCCGTATACACATCTCCTTTTTTAATAAGAATTTAATTAATTAATTAGATCTTCCATTCCATCCCCATTCATTCTTTCTCATCATTTACATTTAAATCATTTACATGATGGTTTGACTCGATGTTTACATCTAATTTAACCATCATATAAATGATATCACAAAACACGTATTCAAAACACTTGGATTCGTTCTCAGAACAATGAAAGAATTTTGCGATACTTCAGTACAATTACTAGGTACAAATCTCTAATAAGAAGTTCATTGGAATTCTCATCAACAATCTGCTCACACAATTACAAAGTCCACAACAACACAGCAGAAAAAATACTTAGATCTGTGACGTATAGACAAGGTTTAAGTGATTCTCTTGACATACACAAGAGACTCGAAATTTTTTACCTATCTCCCCAGATAAATACGAAAAATTATAGATGTAATGACAACTCTACACAATAGTCAGTAACAAAGCAGACACCCCCTCATACTCCCACAAATGCACATAAACATCCCTGTCTCATTACTGAGATCTCGAAGCCTATTTCACACTATGTCTGAAACACCAATCTAGGCTATTTCTAGGTTATGATCAATCACTATTACCACAGTATACCCAGAACAGTAGTTTATCTCCGGCCTGTCGGCGAGTTATTAGCCTACTCTTGCGTTGACGCTAGGTCACTTTATTTTTATTTTTACTCCCTTTCTTTTAACTCGTAGCGTCTGCGATTCCGACGCATAAGGTAGATACTAAACCCGAATAAAATTCAATTTCTTTTAATTGTTCAAAAATTTATGTGCCGATTTTAATGTTTATGTGGTCCTTTTCGAACTCTGCGAAAGACCTGCTCCATCCTCTCTATATTGGCAACAAAGTCATGAGTAAATTTCGATCAGTCGCATAATTTCTGTAATTAGTATACCTAGTTTCTGCACTTAAATTGCAAGAACGCGGATTAACATCAACGTAGACTTTTAAAAACTCACAGTCTTTGTGATAATCAACACACCTTTTTAGTAAAGCACCACAAACATAAAAAAGGCATTTTTTTCAGGAAGCGCATTTTTTTTCTAAAGCGGCGGCTGCGAGCGCGAATGGCACCGAAGGCACGGCCCTTACTGCCGCCGCCTTGTGCCCCCATACTCTATGTCAATGTGTGCGTCACAGTGCGTGGGTACACGGCGCCGAGCACGCACTCACACATTCTAATGGGTAGCGGCCAGTTTGTATGAAGACGTATTACTGTTCTTAGTATACTGTGCTATTACGCCATATCATCCAGGAACGGCAACCTTGATGTATTCTTCAAGACACAGGTTCAGTTCAAAAACGAAATATTAATTAATTAAGTTGACATACACAGACAATACACGTTTACGCTAGAAAAACGTGTATTGCACCTAAGACCGCTACTTGTCGCGCGATGCACGGCGTTGACCTTGGAACCCGCGCACAGCACATTTGCGAGGCAATACCGTGCGTAAAACTTGTTGCTCTAGGTATAACACATTTCTAAATCGTATTTGTTAATTTGCGACTGAACATTATATTAGGTCCTTACATATGAAATTGACGTTTTGCCGTACTGGCAAATTTGATCTCAAATATCTTCTCTTTGGTTAGGAATTCCAAATCCAAATTTATACAACTATTTACTCATGTATTTGTGTTTTGAAAATTATAATTCATTTGTTTTTTCCTCAATTGTTTTTTTCTTTGCGTCACTCAGTTTACAAAATGAAAAACTTGAAATATCGCGTTCTTTACGAGTACGAGTTCCACCGTGGCACCAGTACTGCAGAAAAGGCTCGAAGGATTAATGATGTGTATGGCGACGGTGCCGCAAAAGAAAACACAGTGCGTTTTTTGGTTCCAACGTTTTCGTTCTGGAAATTTCGACCTGCAGAACAAGCCCCGTGGACGGCCGGAGACCAAAGTTGATAATGAAGAATTGAAGGCTATTGTGGAAGCGGATCCATCGCAAACCACATCCGAGTTAGCTGCAGGCTGCGGTGTTAGTGATAAAACTGTTTTAATCCACTTGAAGCAAATTGGTAAGGTGAAAAAGCTTGGAAGGTGGGTACCTCACGAATTGAGTGAAGCAAATCAACAAACGCGCGTTGACTGCTGCGTTGCATTACTCAACCGGCACAATAATGAAGGAATTTTAAATCGAATCATTACCTGTGATAAAAAGTGGATCCTGTACAATAATCGGAAGCGCTCATCGCAATGGCTGAACCCTGCCGAACCAGCCAAACCATGCCCCAAGCGAAAATTGACTCCAAAAAAGTTACTTGTGAGCGTTTGGTGGACTAGTGCTGGTGTCGTTCACTACAGCTTTCTTAAATCTGGCCAGACGATTACGGCAGATGTCTATTGTCAGCAACTGCAAACCATGATGGAAAAGCTAGCTGCTAAACAACCGAGGCTGGTTAATCGCTCTAGGCCACTGCTGCTTCATGATAACGCTAGACCACACACTGCACAACAGACGGCTACCAAATTAGAGGAGCTTCAATTGGAATGTCTAAGACATCCACCGTACTCTCCGGACCTTGCCCCAACAGATTACCATTTTTTTCGAAATTTGGATAACTTCTTGCAAAGGAAAAAATTCAACTCCGATGGGGCAGTCCAAACCGCCTTCAAAGATTTTATTGATTCCCGTCCGAATGGTTTTTTTAGTAAAGGAATCGATGAACTACCTATGAGATGGCAAAAGTGCATAGATAGCAATGGTACATACTTTGATTAAATAAATCTATTATAATAAAAAAAAATCGGCTTTATGTTCCTCCCATACTAAACGCCAATTTCATATGTAAGGACCTAATATTATTTTTGGGGAATGACACTGAGACGGAAAAAATTCAAAACAGAGCCGTAAGGATTATTTTAAGATGTAATAGATATACAAGAATTTGCTATATGCTAAAGCAGTTTAAGTTAAGCAACAAATGATACAAAATTTCATATAAGTCTTGACGTACAAAATCAAATACCGAGTAGTTCAATCATATTTATATGAATAAAATATAATTTTAAGGTCCACACTTATCCTACGAACCTGTGGGATTTAAGACTTCTACAAGCAAAGCTTCCAGGAAGGCAAAATAGTTAAATTACTAAAAAAGTTTTCAATAAAAAAAAAACACGTCGTTTTTCCGCGGGGGTGGGCAGAGACACACTCTTTTGTCCTCACACAACTCTCTCCTCATCCACCCTCATACATCTTTGCATACAAGCTCGACGATTGTTGAGGTTCCTAACAGGACCGTCCTCCGGTATCTGGTTAACCTAGTTATGCCTCGTCTTCCGTGGTCGTCCTCTCTTTCTGGTGCCTTTAATGATCATGATCTGCATGTCAATACACTTAACTACAACATTATTAACAGCAGCATTAACAACATCATAACAATATATCAGCCCTGATGATGGTTCCTGCAATGACATCCGAAACGTCGGCTAGAAAGGTCGAAAAAACAAGGCAGAATACCTCAAACCAAAAAATTCTGAACGGCCGTAAAAACCTAAAAACAATTTTAGATTATGTAAGCTGCAATTTTTTATTCGTAATTTTACTTACTTTTCGAACACCTATTTAACAGTGTCGCTTTATAATAGCAACTTAAATAATTTTACGCCTCAGTTATTTATAACAAAGTTTATAATACGTGTAGTTCATGCAAGCATTGTAACATTATATTCCTAATGAAGATGTAGTTTAACGTTATAACCAGTAATTAATTAACCAATAATCACCAACAGCAGGCAACATAAAATGAAAATAAAAAATATATTTTTTGGCATTAATTTCGTACTAAAAATCAATATTTATCATCCTGGAAGAGATAAAAATTATTGAATGTTTACAAAAATTCGTTTTCTGCAATCATACATTTTTTTTAATCTACGAGATTTGTTTATTTGGAAAATATTTTTTCCTTATATTATGATATAATTTCCATAATTGAATGAGTTATAGTGTCATGACATGTATAAACAATGAAAATGAATGACGTGGAGTATAATAAACGACAATGGACTACACCTGAAATCCCGCAATCTACACATCATATTTTCTGGTACTAAGTAATTCATTTATTTATTCATTTTCTATATATTTATCAACGGCGTGAACCAAGTATAAACCAGGGGCGTGCAGTGAGAGCATTGAAGCATGATATTTAAATAAGCATATGTTTTGAAAAAAAATCTAATTAAAGATATATCTCGTAATACTTCTACGACAATTATTAACACATTATTCAGATTTTAATGTAACATAATATTTTGTCATAGATATTTTGTTCAATGTTTTTTTCCAAAATGATTTGTTCAATGTTATTTTCCAAAATGTTTTTTTCCAAAATGTTTTGTTCAATGTTATTTTCCAAAATGCTTTTTTCCAAAATGTTTTGTTCAATGTTTTTTTCCAAATTGTTTTGCTCAATGTTTTTTTCGAAAAAGTCATGCTTTAATGTAGTCACTGGACGCGCCTACTGTATAGTACTTATGTATATACTCCGGCTGTGCTGTTACCAATGGTACCTACTTACTGTATTGTGCGCTATATACAGACTGCTTTATGAAATTTCATTCAATCGATTTTAAGTAAAATTCATCGTAGTTTACGTCGTTTGTATGACCATTCCGTGTGTTCATTTGTATTTTTTGATTTTAAAATTTTTATGTTTTTTTACTACAATACCTGCTCTCCAAAATCCTATTATATTTAACATAAAATACGCATACATCAAGCTCGTGTAGTCAGTACATCGAAACATTAGTTTTACGTATTTTAGAAAAAAAGCGAAATGCAATAATTATCTGAGAGAATATTATATGAGGGTTATAAAAACAAAGACCGCAGTATCCAAAAAAATCTGAATGCACTCATCGAGGATTACCGATTTATAATGCACTCAATTCGAGATTTTATAGTAAGCAATAAGCATAGCCTATAAATTTATAGGAAATATGATTTTGGAAGGGATAGATATATAAAATCTATAATTCTGTACATTTTAAATTAGTAATTCTCGGTGAATGCATTCAAAACATTTTTTTTTATTTTTTTGATATAGCTGCCATTGCTTTTATACCCCACATATGTTAAAATCTGGATAATATGATGATAGGAATATAAAATAGATATACATATTTTTATACCGATTTATTTCGTAGAAATTCTACTTTAGTACAGCTTATTTCAATGTACTAAATACACGCCCCTGGCATATATGTATACTTGATTTTAAAAGACTTACTAAAAGGACGAATCACGATGCTTTGTCTTCTTTAAAACACTATATTTTATAACTGAAACAAAGTTAATAAATTGTTTAGGATGATTTGTACATCTACGTATATAATTTGTAGTCAAATCATAAATAATCATTTAATGAGCTGGCAGTCACTTCGTGGTGCAACATTATAATGGATAAGTTTCATGATGTTGATAATACTATATTTAACTTATTGGAATTAAAATCAAAACTAATAAACCAGTGAAAAAATGTTGAAATCTGTCAATAAATAAAGGAGAAAACGAATATTAAAATAGTGTATTTTAGAACAGAATGATTGATCTCCAACTCACCTGTGACGTCACGCGTCCACATAGCCGAACGCCGGAGTACGAGCCGCGATGTACACCGGATATGAGAGATGACGTCACGCGACTCCACCGGGCAAAACAAAATTATTCATGCAAAATGCAAATTTCAAATTTTATTTATTTATTTATTAGAGAGAAAATTAACAGCAGATACTCAAATAGATATTAATTATCTATTTGAGAGAAAATTGACAGCAGAGGTATATTAACAAATATAAAATAATGGATAATAAATTATGCCAATTAAAAATTTTCCACTTAATACAATAATTTATTAAAACAAGTGTGACATTGTAAAAGAAATTTTTTAGATGATTTTAACAGCGAGTGGTGATGGTGGAGGGGAATGTGGGACGGGAGTAGAAGGGAAGAAAAATTGTATGAATTACTTTGGGTGCGGTTGTGTAAATTTTGTTTGTTTTATGTCCCTTATCGTCGAGTTAAAAATGTTAATTTGGTGATGGATACTTTGTGAGTTTTTGTGATAGGTATCTTAATTTTAATTTCAATTAGACTTTTCTTCAATTTTACTAATTTTTTTATTTCGATTCGTTGAAAAGAAAAAAACTTCTCCATTGAAAATATTTTTTTTACTTAAGCTTTGTAATTTATTTTATTTAAATTTTGTAAAAAATATTTTAAAAATATTTGAGTTATTCCACACTACTATAATTTCGGGAGGAGCAGTCCTTCTCGTCATCAGTTATAATTATTAATTATAAAATGTGTGATAATTATTTTCAATCAAAATATGTATTTGAAATCAGAAATAATCAAATCATTTAAAAAAATGTGATCGACTTTAACAGATTTCCAATCGTACTAAATTTATTGAAATATTAGAATTTCAACCAAAATGACTAATTAAATACATACCTATGTCTAGTTCTAATAGCCGCATATTTGCACACGGCTCTAAATCACAACGAAAATCTTTCGAAGAAAAAGGATAACGGTTTAAAAATGCCAGGCTGACGTGCGTTCTTGCTAAAATTTCTAGGAGACTATGGACCTGTTGCTCAACTTGGATTATAGTCATCTATCGGGGTGCGTGATTGGTTTATAAGGCAAAAATCTTTAAAAAAGGTTTAAAAAATCCCAAATGTCATTCAACCAGCTTTCTATACTAATAATAAATTTAAAAATTACATTTTAATAATAAGGTTAAAGATAATTTAAAAAAAAAAAACGGATGTTTCTAAATTGATTTGTAATGATTGTGATTATGTAGATGTGTAGAAATTTTGTAGTTAATGAAGACTTAAGGTATTTAAGTAGCAATAATTATTCTGAATTTTTTCTAACTATCTTTTGGCTACGTATCATTCTTTTTATATTAATAGGGGTTTACAAATTTTAGTAATAGTAAATTGAATATTATAAATAACCAGGTCCTTTTTGCAAAAATTAATCTTTTAAAAAATTTCATGTTAAGTAGGTATGTACTTTATTTTTATTAATTTTCCAAATACATATATTTTTTTACATTTTGACTATCTATACTTCGATTTTTGAATTTAAATTACATTATATTACAGAGCCCACGACACCTTCGGATACAATTCGACGGCTCCTACGTATAATATCGTAACCCACAAATCGACAAATTTGAGTTTTTTATGTACTTCATATGTATTTAATTATATCTTTAATTCCAAGAAATATGTTGATATATTTCAATACAAAAGTGGTGAAAACAAAATTCATTTTTAGCAATTTGCAAATCTTATCAAACATATTTGTTTTTTTCTTTTTATTCTATTAAGGTGAATTTTTGTTTTCATGTTATTGCTAGCAATCTTTGTTGTTATTATAAATATGAGATTGCCACTCGGCAGTAGGTATTCTTCAATAAACAATATTGCTATTTCTGTATCTTGACAGTTATTTTATAACATTATAATGCCGCCAACTTTGAGTTTGATAGGTTTGAAATTAATGAATTCAATCAATTTGTAAGCTCATTATTCATAATTATAAATAACTTTTTGCGTTTTAGAGCTTTCTGATTGATTGAATTCATTAATTTAAAATCTGTCAAACGTGGCGACATTATAAATTATAATGTAATACAATAACTGTCAAGATACAGAAATTGCAATATTGCTTATTTCAGAATACGGCAGACTATTTGTCAGACAATCATTTTCAAATACCTCACCCTCTATTTTCATCAATTGGTGGTGAATTCGTTCACGTTCCAGCAGCATTGAGAACTCTAAAATTGTCATCTTTCAATATCTGGTTTCACGCGATTGTATAAAATTCTTCACGGATGTTCTCTTTATATTGCTTACGACATTTTAAAAATAAAGATACAACATGTCTTATTAGAATTCTTACTATTTTTCAAATTGACGCTTGAACACTATAGAAGAGTGTAGGTGGGTTGTCAAATTGTGATTCACGCACGTGGTACGCATTTATAATAGGTTTGATTGCCATATGTTTATTGTAAAATTTCATAAATCATAAACCCACATTGCATCTCATTCACATCCTGAAAATAGGCATACTCCGTGGGCGCTTTCGCCACGCAAACACGAAACAGAACGAGACCTGCAAAGATGAGGATTCAAATCGTCTATGGGGCCGAGGGGTGTCAGCCCTCCCGCCCTGTAGCTCCTCTTGCATTATATTTCGCACGATGGCGATGGTCCGAATAGTGGTGCCGAAATACCCACTGTAATGGAGGCCCTAAATGGACGCGGATACAATAGGAGGACATTTGGGGGACAGGGTCATCATCCATCTAAATGGGGAATTAAGAAACAAACATACAGTGGACCCTCAATAATCGTCATTCCCGAGGGAAGGATGAATATTTTTAAAAAAGACGAATATCAAACGATTTTTTTCCATAGCAATTAACTTAAAATTGGTGAATAAGTTCGCAGACCCGAATTTAGAGTATCTACTCCTTAACAAAAAAAAATCACTCAAAATCAATTTCGGAGATAAAGGCAAAGATATTATTTTGTAATAACCACTTATTTATTTATTTATGCTTTATCGTTATGACAGATATGTACTCGTCATTATGCTGTAAATATATCTACTGTAGGCCTACATAAATATGTAAATAAAATTTAACCGGAATTACTTTTTGGATGAAAAAACAAATTATTGTTGTTAAGAATTTTTATTTTATAGGTTAGGCTATTGTTAAGAAAAGGAATCACCTTCCAGAATGACATCAGGTAATGTCAGTTTTGTTGATTAATATCCTGATAGTTCATGATCGTTTTTAGACGATTCAACAGGACTTGTTTTTTAAATAAGTTTTCCAATGTTTTTGTTTTTATTTTTAATTTTCCGAACATATCATCAACAAATGATTTGATATGTTGATTAATAACAGCGATCTTTTTCTCGGTGAAATTATACATTTTGAACCAATAAAAACAGCCATCCCTTAATTTCAGCAGTTGAAACCGGGCCATCATCTTGCTTTTGTTTTGTCTTCCTCGGGACGAATATCGACTTTTCGGGCGAACATTAAAAAACATTTCGACGAAAAACAGAATCAATATCAAAAAACACGAATATCAAATGGATAAATATTGAGGGTCCAGTGTACAATATTCTGTATTGAATTTTATAGAATTTCAGCCCATTTAGCTACTTACTTAACCATTCATATGACTGCCAATTTAGAACACTTACTATATTACCACTAAGGCCCGGTTGTTTCAAGTTCGATCAAAGTAAGCGGTCGATAAAAACATAGATTTTTACGAAAACGGATCGTCTGATTGGTGGAGAACGTAAAAATCTATGCTTTAAGAGAACGCTTACTTTAATCCAACTTGAAACAACCGGCCCTAAGAGCACTTATTTTCATTCCTGATGACTTTTTTCAACTTTGGCTTTGGTTCTATAATGGATTCCGAAACCTTTTCTAAAGAAATCAAACACCAGACTTTGAGGTCTAAAACAAACAGCGGGCAAAGGCTTTGATTTGTAATAACTACCTACTATAAATAAATCGCAGCTACCTACTGACTTAACCGTACAAAATTTAAAAGTAATAATTTTTTAAGGTTAAGTAAGATCTCAAATGAGATACATGAGAGTGTGAAGTTTTAGAAAGAAAGTTTTAGTGTCTTAAAAACTTTGAAAATTTGTAAATACGATGTTTTTTTTTCCTTTGAATGGTACAAGTTACATTTTAAAAGTAAATGTTTACTCCATAATATAGGTAATAAATTGTTAGATGCATAAGTATCTACAATATTATAATATTATTATAATTGGGCGGGATGCATTAATTTTCCAATTATAATAATTTCGTTTTCTGTCCGTTCGTCCGTTCGTCTGTCTGTCTGTCTGTCTGTCCCCATAAATTCATGTAACGTCCGTAACTTCTTTATAGTAATTTTTCTTTTTTTAATATAAATAAATAAATACTTATTCTTTAGGAACCGACGTGCAAAAGTTCCGTCATTTTTGACTGGTATATTAGGTCGTTAAATGCGTAAGTTTTTACGAAAACGGGTTGTTTGATTAGTGGAAATCGCAAAAATCAATGGTTTAAATGAAATGTTACTATAAACCAAGTTGATCTAACCGACCCTTTGGACTCAATTTTAATTTATTTCACACGCACTAGAAAATGATTTTGAAATTGTTTCAAAATGACAATTCGTCCGAACGCTCAATATAATTTCCACCTTTCCGATAATTTACTGAAATTTCTCCATTCACGTGTGTGATACGAATAACGAATATGATAGTTGATTGTTTTATAAATAACACGAAATTTATATAGATTTTCCAGAATATTCTGCAAAACTGACAGCCCTTTCCAAAATGGATGGACACAAAAGACGAAGAGGACCGCTTGTTCTGAATAGAGCGGGAATATTATTATTTGTAAAGCAGAGGCGGCGCGAGGGGAGCCATTGTGATATTGAAACGAATAATCTTTAGTAATTAACCGTCGGAGCGGTGATAAAATCTAGGCATTCTTGTAAATTGTTAAGAACTGCGAATCGTTTTATCGCATAATAAAAATGTTAATATCAATAATAGGAACGTAGGTACGGACTTTTATTTATTTCAAAGTCAGAAAAGAATATTTTCAAAATTGACACATAAGCGTCATAAATCAATATTTTTGTAATATTCATAAATATGATTCTTACAGAGCTTTTCTGTTATTATACAAACAATTGGGTATCCTCGCTTTGATTCATACAGCAAATATCGATTAACGCCTCCTTATCACGCTTATCAACATCATACATTATGTTAAATAAAATGTTTATGTTATTGTCAGCGACCTTCAAAAAGTTTATTTGGACTAATTGATAGATTATTTGGCTCATTTTTATTAATATGAGTAAAATAAACTATATGAACAAAAAATGGATGCCCACCGCATTAACAGGGTTGTTTTGTGAGCGAAAGCTGACATTAACCCTACTCATAAGTCGCCAGGTTGTCAATTTTTTCCTCTAAAAGGCCGTCGTGAAACTATGTGAGTAATAGCGAAATAACTTTAGATTAACCAAAAATTGCTTAGAATTATGCGCCACTTTTTACTTTGCATTTCTAACAACCTGCTCTAATCGTTCCTAGGTAGTTATACCACTACCTGACAAACATCTTTGTATCCATTCTTACGTATTTTCTTAAAGTCGTTCATCGTTTTTTATTTTACTCTCTAACAAAATTTTATGAATTTGCCCATGTTACGCCGGCTCCACACATTAGCCCCAACGTTGGCGCCAAAAGTATTCGTCTCTTTATTCTGTGGTATTCGTCCAATGTATGGATAGACAAAATAACATTGGAGCCAACATTATGCCCAACGTTGGAACTCATCCGTTGCTTGTCGATTTTTCGACGAAACGTCAAAGGGGTTGGGGCTAATGTCAATACGCTGGCCACACATTCGCCTGGATATTTAACTAATAACTTAGATTTTATATGAGTTTAATATTGGAGAAGAGAAGAGGGACCCATCACGAACCCATATCGGCCTTACACTTTCGCCAACAATGTGGCCGTGCTCACCGCCCCGCTGAAACTCATAGGAATGCGATGAGACGGGGAGGCGTCCACACAAAATCTCTTCTCAGAATAACTCATCACAAAAATCCCCTAATGTTTACGCTTGTTATTTTATTTTAATGTGAGGGAAGCTATTAATGTTAACGCTGTACCATTAACAAGAGCCAACGTTGGGGTCAATTTTGGCGCCGACGCGACCATGGGGCCAATGTGTGGAGCCGGCGTAAGAAAATCGCTCTCGACTTCTTATGTTATCCATACTCAAATATGCGACTGACTGCTGTCCAATCATCATTTACGTCAACTCCACGTGCCCAAACAATCGAATTCTTGATACATTAAATTGCGTTCACCTCGACAATAGATTATTTCTTTGTATTTTCGTTTGTCAAAACATAAAGTGTCTCAATTTTTGAAATTCTGTTTGAAAATCTCAGAGAAATTGTTTGAGGCCTGCCACATCTATGTCCTATGTAGGTACTCTAACCTGGGGTACGTTCAGCCGCAACTCCCGCATCACTTGGGTGACTCTCGAGGTTCGCTCGGCGATCAAATTTTCACGTGCACAGTTCAGTGGGCAAAAGTTATGCCGGCATTTGTTTGAGCACGAAATGTCTAAATTTGAAAAATTATTTCTTACTAGCTGTTGGTACCCGGAGATGCTCGAGTTAAGGATTCAGTCAAAAATAAGTTTGTGGTACACAAAGGTGATTTGTTTTGAAAAATCTCTAATAAAAACAATGTTTCCATTTGATCTAGGCTGGAATGGATGGGATATCTAGGAGGGAATTGTGGCTTATATATTCCGCCGGGACCTAAAGAATAAGAATGCAAATTTGTGTCAGATCGGCAAACGGTGTAGACTTGTACACAAAATATATCAAGTGAGGGGGTGGGGTCGAACGGTACAGATATCCATTGAAAATATATCAGGGAGAGGGGAAGGGGTAAAGGAGGAGAGTAAATGTAACCTATCTTACCTGCCGGGTCCTAAAGAATATGTTTCCAAACTTTGAGGCCGATCGGTCGAACGGTATAGATTTGCATTGAAAATATATCAGGGGATGGGAATGAATAAGTGGAGAGGGGGAAATGTTGCCTATATTACCCACCGGGTCCTAAAGAATAAGTTTGCAAATTTTGAGTCTGATCGGTCGAACGGTACAGATTTGCATTAAAAATATATTATGGGGTGAGGAAAAGGTTAAGGGCGAGGGGGAAAATGTCTCCTATGTTACCACCGGCCGGGTCCTAAAGAATAAATGCGCAAAATTTTAATCGAATCGGACAAACGGTGTAGATTTGTATAGAGAACAGATAGCCAGACATTGAGTTTTGTAGGTATAGATTTGTCAATATTGAAAAGGTAGGTACCGGCGCCTTTTTTTCAAATAATTTGTGCTAATTTGAATGGGACGTTGTGTCAAAATTTCAAACCAATAGTTGAAGAACTTGAGGATATTTAAGTTTTTGGACAATCAAACATTTACATTTTTATTTATATAATCAAATAGAAGGTATATAAAAACAAAGTTAGTATACAAAAACATCCTCGTATTCGAATGCAACGTTGTGCCAAAATTTCAATGCAATCGGTGAAGAATTTTCAGAGATTAGCAATTTTGTAGAAACGAACATTTACATTTTCAATTATATAGATAATAATATTTTTTTATATCTATTTATTTTTAATATCTTTTAGCAACCTGTATTAATATAATCGATGAAAGGGATAAAGACACAAGACGTTTTGAGTTGAAATATTTGATTACATATATTATACATGCTCGGCCCTAAATCCGTAAAATTCATTGTTATTATATTACATTATTGTCACTTTTATTTTCACGTGCTGCATTCTGCATAACTTATTACGAGGTCGAATTAAAATAGTGATTGTTCTAAATTAACTTAGGATGAAAATAACGTATGAAAAGAAAATACAGCAAACATAGACGTACTATAAATATTGACTAGTCACTAAAAAACATCTAGTTTCATCATCTATCTGAGACATCTAATTTCTACTGTCTTCTATTACGCACTAAATGTATCAGTCAGAAAGTAGAAATTATTTTCGTAACCACGTATAAGAAAGGACAATAAAACATAATTTTTAAGAACGAATGCATATGAAGTTGTAGCGAATTGCGGTATTTACTCTATGTTATTTTCTCTTTCTTTCTTATAGCGCAGCATACATGTAAAAGAGATACAAATATACACTGGGTTGTGTATTGTATTAATATTATTATATATATATATATATTATATATATATATATATATATATATATATATATCGCGCGGACATTTATACATTTTGGAAACCCCTAGACCAACTCCCGCAATGTGCGTATATGTTCACAGTTATTCGTGTGGTCGTTCTGCGTAGCAGATATTTTGATTTGTAACTAGTCTATATTTATTTACAGTACATCTATGACAGCAAAAGTTTTGACTGATTTTCACTGTTGAAAAAAAGTCGCACGGTAGGATTTTATTATTATTCTGCAAAATCGATAGAAGCGAAAAAAAAATTTATCTTCATGCAAAGAAAGACTCGGATTTTATGCAAATAGAGTCTCATAATGATCATTTTTGCGAGACCGTATGTATTTGTAGTCCCTCGTAAATTGCGCCATATTTCGACCATAGATGATATTAAATTCATTATCGCCAGGATTAGGGATGGGTCGTCGACGTATTTACCGTCGACGAAACGAGACCGTCCACGTCCATTCATCGACGAGACGATCAACTAGTTGAATTCGTCAACTAGTTGACGCGTCAACTTCGTTACGCGGACGTCGCGGACGTTCTATCTAAACATCGGGACGATGGTCAACTGTCTACGGTTCAACGCGACGCTTCTCGACGGCTCAACCGTGGGCTATTTTTATGACGTTTATTTTTAAAATTTAAAGAAGTTCGAAGGAATATAGTTTCGGGGAAAGTAAAACCGCTACTTGTGCTTATATGTAAAAATAAATATTTTATTATTTATTTGTTTACGCACATTATAGGCTTTTACATATTGTTTTATATACTTCTTTCTATATATAACAAGCAGTATACACAGCAATATCAGGTGTTAGCAGTAAAATATAAATATAAACTACATATGTAAGCAGTGAAAGTATTGGGTATAAGCATTAAAATGTGAGTAAATAAAATGGAAGGAAACAATGATTTTGCGTAATAAAGGCACCAGTTATGAGGTGCGGTAAAAAATACTTTACATTTATTTATTATCTATAAATTTATAAATAAATACATAATTTAAAAATACTTTTCATTTGAGATGTTATATAGAAATTTATTGAAGAATACATCTTTCAAAGTCAGTCTTTCACTTTGTGGTGACATTATTAATAAATAAATATATCTGTATTATTTGTCAACTTTAGTTTAAGGCTCAATCTGAGAAAAGGAACATTGTTCCCGAAACATGTAAAAAACCAGTAAAAAGTGGTGTAAACAAAATTATAATAGAATTATTATTTTATCTATAAAGTTGAAAATAGGGAATTTTTAATAAAAATTAATTAAACCTAAATTCAAGATTATATTACATATATAATAATTAATGTTGGACTCCTGAATAAGGACCATAGTTAGGTGTAGAAAATTTTATTCCCTACAAGTTTGTTTATCATTTATATGCTAAAGTTGAAAAGTAAGGAAATAACACAAAAATTAAATGTTTGCATCCCTTTTCAGGTAGATATAAGAAGTCGAGATCGATCGAATAAAATATTGATTTTAGAAAAATATCTAGCCGGCCTGTTAATTAATAATAGTTCAATAAAAAATAAAATACTTAAACAGAATTGTTTTATTTTATACAGCGTAAAATTGGGAATTCACCGAATCGTCGTACGTGACATCACAAAAAATCAAGTAAAAAAATAATAGATAATAGCTTATTAAGCCTATCTCGCCCTACGCATGTATTCAAATTTCAAATCTCTAGTCACAGTTCGTGTACACAGATCTGCACTCTATGGTAGTGTACTTTAGAGTTGAAATGAAATTACCCGTCGAGCCGTCTATGACGTTTATGGCATCTGTAAGCAGACAGCGAGAGATGAGAGAGAAATAAACGGAGACGTTTTGTCTTGCTCTCGCTCGTTGCTTTGCATTGCGTTAATCTCGAATCGTCCACCGACCACGGCGTCCGCTGTCCACCGTCTACGAATTCAACTAGTCCATGCGATAAACGTAAACGGTCGACGCGTCGATGCAACGTCAACGGTTGATTTCAACTAGTCCGTCCATTCAACGCCCATCCCTAGCCAGGATTATATCTCTTTTCTATGGCCAGGATCGCCAGCCATTTTCCGGCGACGCAATGTGCTTTTGTCGAGCCCTGATATTAAATATTTCGTAATTGTTAATTTAATCGAAAATTTTATGGTGAAGACCAAACATTAGTGATATAGTACATCACAAGGTCAGTATTTTTTTCTTAATACATGTTAATTGCTAGATCTAGGCGTGTACTTTTTTCTGTTTGAGAACACCCAAAATGGCGTCCAAAGAATTCGTGCCTTTGATACTTTAACAATACTTCAAGCAATGTGCTAATATCGCAATAGTGCTCAAACTCATTTTCTTTACGCGATTTTTTTCGCACTTTAACTTTTTTTTTATTCAATTTCATCCTAGAAATTAATTAATTGATTTATGTACCGATATACTCGCATTTATTTATTTCTAATCGTTTATCGCTGTAGCAACATGGAAAACGAGACTCCGTTGGATGCGTCCCTGGTAACGCAATGTCTCAACTTTCATGGACAACAACTTCAAAAAATATGGGAAAGCGAAAGAGGCGAAAATGATTTACAGAAAATTGGCGTGGGTCAACTTGACTTCGCCGCCTACCAAGTTAGACAGAAACATCTGTCATTTCAAGACCGAGGGAAGCGATTGATCTTGCATCAGTTCATAACCAAGGAAGCAAATGCATTGTTCGATTCCAGCATCATGGCTGAAGCCCCATCGTCTACCTCGACTGTGGACGCCAATATCAACGATGACAGTAAGTATTCCAACATTTTAATATTATTTTTATTTATGACATATATATTATTAGGTCTTTACTTGTGAAATTGACGTTTTCTAATACTGGCTATTTTGAAATTCAATATCTCATTCGACTTGGAATTCCAAATTCAAAAATATCATATCAAAACCAAAACATTTGTTTTCCAAAATTACTTATTCATCTGTTCTCCTGCCATTTGTTTTTTTCTTAATATGCTGTGTCTACGGCCATGGAGAAAATAAAAATTTGTAATATTTTTTAATATGAGTTCCGTTGTGGCATTAATACTGCACAGTCAACATGCAATCTGGTACAATTACTGCAGAGATGTACTGTCAAGAAGTGAAAATGATGATAGATAAGCTCATTATCAAATAACCGAGACCTGTCAATTGCTCTAGTCCACTATTTCTCCACGACAACGCTCGTCCACACACTACACAGCGGACTGTCTTAAATTACAGGAGTTTCAACTGAAAATTCTCCGTAACCTACCTTAGGCCCGGTTGTTTCAAGTTGGATTACAATAAAAGTCCAATTAAAGCATAGATTTTTATGGAATTTTTTTGATGGAGAACACAAAAATTTATGCTTTAAACGAACTTTTACTTTGATCCAACTTGAAACAACCGGCCCTTACTTATCAGACCTTAGAAAAAATATCAACTCTGATAAGGAGGTGAAAAATGCTTTTAAAAAATCTTATCAATTCCCATCCCCAGAATTTGTAAAGCAAAGGTATTAATAAACTTCTATTAAAATGGCAAAAGACGCTAATCTTCCATCGCGTCAAATCGACAAAGCGAATGTATTAGCCGATCGTCTGTGCAGTGTGTTTGATAAGCATATATTATATGGAAATACGTTTAGCGACGTTCCGCCATAGAAGATCGGCGCAGTGTGACGCTGGCCTAAGGATGTAAAAACACTTTTTTGTTGATACAGCCATATTCTTTTGATAATGACTGACCATGATAAAAAATCAATACTTACCGTCTACTAAGATCAAATATTTCTAAGAATGTGTATCATTGTCAGATAAACAAAGAAAGTTTGAATGATATTTTAAACCAATAATAATATCATTGGATATTGACTTCATCTTTGAAGTAAATTATTTTGAAATCTGAAGTAAACATACCGAAAATGACTTTGTGAATTATTAGATTAATACAGATAATGTCTTAGCCAGTTTGACATTTTTTCTAAGATATGTAATTGGGTTTCACTCTCAGTTGATTATTATTTACTCTTCATAATATATGACATACAGTACTTGATTATCCGAAGCAGTACAGAAAATAAATGACGATGCAAAAAAATAATCTGAAATTAATTACAAAGACACGACTCCAAATTCGAAAAATTACTTCTTCATCAGTCCCTTGTTTACTAGGATGAAATCTGACATTTTTTATCAGATGTGTGTGAAAGCATGAATGAGAGGCCTTATTCTCAAGCTCCAAACCCTTCAAAAAGTTGTGCATGTGCATCTGGTGGGCAGGGTATCGTATGAAAAATACATTTGATTGCATACAGCTGTATGGCACAAGAATACAATATTGATATAATAAAAAGATAATAAAATAGGAAAATATAGTGCCATCATTATAAATTGGCGTGCGAGGGAGGGCGTCCCTGTCGCCTAACAGAAGTTGCCAGGTGTAAATTTATTACACAATACATAATGTACAGAATGTCTGGTGACTGGTGTCATAGTCTTTAACAGAAATTTGATCAGGCAACACTAAAGAAACCAAGCAATAATGGCGGCCATTCTATCTATCAAACTGTCAGACGGTAATATCGGTCCATTATTTGTTTTTCAGCTTTGCAAAACTTTAATATTTCATTGGCAATTGTTCTTGCACCATCCCGGACTGCTTACTATGTTTTGGACATAATAATTCAGTGTATATTGGTATTCAAGATGTCACAGCTCCCGAAATTGAACTGACTGACAGGGCGAGGTGTTATCGCCGGGTGCGGGCGGGGCGGGTTTTAGTTCCAAAGTCGCCACACGCCAAGTTATTGTGGTCATGCTCTAATTACAAACACTAAACAAAAAAAATTAGAATTCAATTCTGCAGTTGCCTGCCCGCTAAGTTTTTCAACTTTGATGTAAATTTAACGAACCCTGTGTTTTTTTAAATCTTGTTTACCACCCCTGTAAACAAAGTGACACATCAAAATGTCCAATTAATTTCAATTGTTCGAAAAAATACTCTGCTTTTCGGCATTCACTTGTTGCGCGATAGATAACACTGATGCAAAATTTACACACCATTCAAAAAATTTAAAATGGTGAAAAAAATACACATAATCGCACAGCTATATGGCACAAATATATTATTAAGCTAAAATAAAAGAATAAATAATCAAATAAGTTCAAAATACTCACTTAGGTGCTTATTTATTAATAATTAGACTCGCTTGTTTCAAAATATACATGCTTTCGACAGAATTCGGCATGTTCACAATTATGCAAATCTGCGTGTTCACAATTTCACAAGTTTTTATGAAAAAAAAATTTTGCCATTTACAAAGAATTTAGAAATATATATTTTAAAGAACCCCCCGTTCATTTAGTTTACCTGGCTAAGGCGACCCGGATAGTCAGGATTCTAGTGTATTTGCTATAGTTTTCCTCACAAATTATTATTTTTCAGATGTTTATGCTGTTATGCCTCCATTTGAGACGTTTCTCAATGTGGACAAAGGTGCGAGACTTCGACATTTCTTCCAGGTAAATAGTAAAAATAACGTGATTTAGTTGCGCTTCAATCCTATAAGTTAATTAAACATGTTATCATTGGTCATCAAACATTTAATATTATAATTCCGAAGAATATTACATAATACATAAAAGGAAAAATATATGTAAAATATAATACTTACAAATTTTTATAGAACATTCAAACGGGTGAGTTAATCATGGGAACCGTCATAAACAGAAACGCTTCAGGGATGATGCTGAAGGTTCTTTGCACTGCTGGTGCCAATCCAAGATACGTAGCAGACATAAATGTTAAGGTAAACTATTATTGTTTATTCCACATCATATATATTTTAATGTTAATTTGATATAGATTTGTATGCAGCATTCATATAGAACTCAAGAAGGGATCTGCAACAGTTTTAAGATATTTGTATAAATTAAAGGATTTATTTAATATTATTTTCTATGATGCCTAACAATCTGGCATTTTTTTAACAACTTTATCGTTTTCAGGCTTTCTTGCCCGTCTCCAACATAATCCCAGCTGTCGACAAGAAGAATATCTCCCGCAACTATCTGATGAATGACACGGTGTGCTGTGAGGTTCTCGAGGTTATACCTGACACGGATAAAATCTCTTGTGGAATGAAGGGCGTGACGAGAGGGCCCGATGACCTCAGCCCCAAACCTCCCCTGGGCCTGATCAGTACAGATGACTTCCCGCACATTTACAAGTATGTTTTTTATTCATTTACCATTTTATTCTTCTTTAGATGACCTAACTAACGATTTTATATTTCAGTGAACCTTCAGAATTCACATCTTGAAAATGACTGGTCCATAAATTGAGATAGTTTGTTATGATTACCAATTTTTTAATATGAAATATTGATTTGAGGTTTATAAAAAACTAGTTCCAGATATAAAAATGTATTGCTTCAAAATCATGTGTAGGATAGTAATCAGTCAATGAATCATAGGTAGGTATTTTAGAATAAAACATTCAATAACAGGTAAGAAAATTGTGTCCTAACTTAATCAGTATGTTTAGAAAATTCTTCTGTTCTTTTTGAGGTAATAAAGATAATCTTATTATTTCTGTCCAAATATTTATTTTAAAAGTTTCTGATTTTGGCCGCTTATAATTTTAGATATATTCTAATCTAATTTATATTATAGTTGCATCATTTCTGTCATATCCTTGAACTAAATTTTTATTATTCTACGCGTCAGAAAAATCATGTACATAAGAAACTACTTATAGATGGATTCTGGTAACACTCATACCCCCACGGTAGATGTTTTCGCAATGTTACAATGCATCAATCAAATGCGCAATGAGAATGGATTGAAGTGATAAAGCAATGGGAACCAGAGCGCGCGCACATGCGGCGTGTTCATACGGACGTCAATTAAAATATACCAATTGTTTTATAAGATGGCAACAAGTCACATGTCAACCAGTATGAACCGCGTACAAACATAGAGATAAAGGAAAGCAAATAAATTAATCACCAGAACCATGAAATTTGTATTGTTCAAAGTAAGTTTATAGAATTGAGGAAGACATTGATATTAGGTTAAACTTGAATCTTGCCGTTTCCCAACATTTCTCTCCCAATATGTTTAATTATATATTTTGTGATGGATTAATTATTTATATTTTGAAATTTATTTTACTAGTCAAATGTTTCGTAGAAATTTATAATCTTGCTTCAAAATCGCAAAAATATTTTTTTGAATTAATTACTTCAACATTTTTTTATTGGAATTTAAAGTTATAATGCTATTTATAGTGTAATGTGATATTTTTTGAGTTTTTCTCCTTTTGAATTTTACCTCAGATGCGGATAGTGTAATACAATTATTCAAAAATAAAACCTTGTTATGCATAAAAATGTCTTGGAAAAAAAAATTTTAATGATTAATTTTAGCCTGCATGCATTATTGGATATATTTTTATATTATATGCACTAAAGGATTCACGTGAAAATGATTTCAGTTTTTCATCAAAATCATGAAAATAAGCAAATATTCGTTGAATTACTCATTATTGTGGATGATTTGAAGGAAGTCCCTCGAACGTAGCTCTCGTCTCTATAAAATGTATCGAAGGAACATAAGGTTCACAAGTGGCGATAACTCGATAGTTGTATGAATGAAATCATTTACACAAATCCTGAAGCCAGGTCAGTAGAGTTGGGATGGGATCAGTTAACATGCCAGATGCTTTTGAAATGTTAATTAAATATAAAATTTAACATTCCAGCAAGTACAAAATGCAAATATTGCCTGCCGTAAAGTATTATATTTTAAAAGATGAAATGGAAACTACTCTCGACATAACCGAGTATTGTCTTATATGGATTCCGACAATGTTTTTTGTAAGCTGTTTTATGGAGGAATTAACCTAAAGATCGCACGCAACAAAAAGCGACATGAGACGAACATATTGAGGAATTCTTAGGCTCTCTTTCTTCTAGGAACTTGTCCCGAACGGTGGCCACTCCACACACACACCATGTTATTCCGACTTACGTATTATTTTTCTTTGTTTTCAATTTGTTTTGGATACTTATATTGAACCAAAGCTCCACCGTGTGTGTATGAGAAAACATAAATGATTGATCTAGAACACTCGATAGATTGCCATAATTGTTGCTCTTTGAAACAGGTGAGAAAAGCAGGGTGTCTATATATTGCTATCATAGCTTTTAAGGTTTCCAAGTACCTTTTCCTACTTCTATTAAGATCCCGTTTTGCTACTTTGTTTAAAATATTAATAAGTATCGATGACACCATTTTCAATGATTTATTTTATTTTTGTATATCATATTCATGTTTCTTTTTAATATCTTTCCGACTTCCAGTTTAAAGAAATTAAAATTACATGTCATAAACGCATGTTTTATTTAATATAATTGTAGTCATTTAATAAATATTTATTACTATATCATTCCCAAAAAGATTTGTTTGAATAATGACTAAATTATTTTTTCTAAGTCAGATTTAAGTTGTCAATTCGATATTTGCAAAATTATTAACATTCCAAAAAATACATTTGCTATTATTTTTCATTTTTGTAAAATATGTACATTACTTCAGTATAAAAACTTATAATATTTTGTGTTAACATTTTTGTTATTTCCATCGTGAGTATCACACTGTTATCAAATGTAATTGTATTTCATATCTTTGAATCCTTTATTGATTGTCCTGTATTCTTAGGAAAACTCTAGAAATGAAGGGGGAGAGCTATGAAGCCATTCTAGAGAAGAGTCCCGGATTCAACAATCCCAACTGTGTCTCCTATCTCTCTGAGTTACTTGGACTGTCTTCAAATCACTACAGTAACTTCTTGACTCTAAGGTGAATATAACAGATTAGAAATGTACAATTGACGATATAAATCAAAGTAGTATAATAAATTTTGTGCGGCGGTTTGGTGATTGTCCGTGATATACTGACTGGGAGTGATAGTATTTTAACTGGTGAAACACTACCATCGTTTCAGATTTGTATCTGATTGGGTCTATGATTGGAACAACGGGTAGCCATCGGTACTAGATAACAATTATATCTCAGATATCGGTCATCTATACAAATCTCAAATATCTGTGCCATGTGTTACCGGTTCGAATAACAGTTTGATCATCACTAGTACTAGCTGTTGAGTTGCATGTTTTTTGTACATGAACAAGCAACTCGACAGCGGGAACACTTAAAAATATTTTTGTCCTAATTGATAATTTTTACTCTTTGTATTTTAAAAAATAATTAGATTATAATTAAAATAATATTATGTATATATCGAAATGAAAAAATAGCGAAATATGGCCAACTTAATAAAGAATATAGCGAAAATGGAAAGGCTCACCATATCCTGCCTACTATACGCAGATGATATAGTATTAATGGTTAATAATGAAGCTGATCTGCAATGATTGTCAGCTAGAATGTCCGATGTATGCATGGAGGAGTGAACTTCTGACGAATGTAAAAATGACCAAATGCGATATAATGGTTGTCTGCTATAATACAGTAAATTACTAGTGTAGCAGGCAGGGCATCAAATTAATGTAGTGTTTACTTTGCTGCCAAGACCCTCAGCAACAATGAAACATGCTTATATAATTTTGAAAACATTATAAAAAGTTGTCACCTATGAATGTGAATAAATAAATCTATCTATCTAATGGTACACAATGAATGCTTAAAACAAACTAATGAGTTTATGTATTTGAGAAGTATGTTTACAAGACAACAGATAGTTAGACTGAGAATGATATTGAAAGGAAAGTGACTGCAGGAAGCAAAGTAAATAGTGCTATGAATGCAATTAAATTATTCTTCAATTTTAATGTAAAAAAAAATTGAATTAAAATGCAAAATTAGTGAACTGTGAGTAATAAAGTAAAACCCCAATAATTCAAATTCCCAGTCCCAAAATGTTAATTTCATAGTAAATTGACCCCAATAATTCGAAAACCCTGATAATTCGTAATTTGATATAGTTTTTAGCCCCTTGCGCCAGAAATCAATACATTTTTGTTCATATAATTCGAAAGTTTTTTGAAATTTGACAAAATTGAGAAAAATATTTCGATTTTTTCACAAGTATGAAGAATAAATATGTCAATATCGGGTAATTTATTAATAGAAATGTCGCGATTTTTGGATCAGCATAATAAATACAAGTAAAACTTCAGTTTTATGTTTTTCCGCTATTTACACCGAAAAGTTGAAATCCCATTTCATCTTCATATATTCCAAAACAAATATTTCACGCAATTTACGCGGAAGAATATTTTCATTTCCCCAGGTTTTACACCAAAATATTTTAAAAATTCTCTTCTACATGTATTGAAATTTGCGGGGAAATTCCTTTTTTCTTTCCAAAAATTTAACACATCAACAAGTTTCATTCACTTTTTCATAAAAAATCACTAAAACGTGTTTTTATGCCAAATTTGACGTTAGTTCAAAATAATATCTTATTATATATTCGAAAGCAATCTATTCATCGCAGATAATAAGATTTTTTCAACTAGTTTTATTAATTTGCTTTTCTGCTTATAATCTTACGTTAAACGAACGTTCTCTGCCCTGATGCGTGCTTTGGTGACCTTGAAGGCCTACCTATATTGTAATTTGTAAAGTCAAGTAAAATTTTAATTTACGACATCATTTTTAAAATATAGATAAGTGGTTGTTAATTTTCTTTTTAATTCAATACATATTGTTGTAGTAGTTTTTTTTTATTCTAGATAAAAATTATTTGAATTTAATTAAATTCACAGGTGTTTTGACATTTCAGCCGGAACTCAAAATAATATCTAAATGTGCTTATGCGACATAAGTTTTAACTTAAAAAACAGTGATATAAGAATAATTGTTGTTTACTATTTTTTACAACACATAAATTATTGGAGAAATATAAATATGCTTTTTTAAATTCTAGACTTAAAACATTTAAAATTCGGATAATAGTACGCGAGCACGGCTTGCTCTCAGGCGTTTCCATATATTTTAATCATCGGCACTATATGGTTGCCTTGTTTCCTCGCAACCTTTTTGTCTTGCAAGGAATACATAAGGAAATACGCTCGTTTTTCTGATATGAGGTTTGTTCTCGTATTGAAATAGCATGATCTTCATTCTATTTCAATTCTACACTTTGACAGTTTGAAAAACAGATGACCTCAACGGGGTTCTGCATAATTCCAAATGTTTTTTTTGGGTCCGTTGAATTTCGAATTAACGAGGTTCTACTGTATGACAATATTGAAATCACTGTTAATATGATTTCACGCGTAAGGTTTTATTGGCTGGTCTCCTGAAAAGTTTTAGTGATAGTTTCACTGTAAATATTTTTATAAATATTTGAATGAAATTATTACTTGTCGAGTCCAGGATGTAACGTACATAAAATTTACCTAACTACTTGGTTACCAAGGCCCCCGATCACGTTAATATTTACCATTTTTCAAACAGTCACTTAATCACATAAATCTTGAGCCTAAGATTGCAATACTACTGTTGTTCCCAGTTAAGTAAAAGTAAAACTAATAAATAGGACATATGCATTTTTCAGGGGCAAATTTCCATCTCAAGAATATGCTGATGAACTTCGCCAGCTACAGGCTAGCAAGTGGGCTTTCCGATCAGTAGCAGAAGGAATCGAACACTTCAAAGCCGGCAGACACTCTGAAGCATTCCAATGTTTAAACAAAGCTTTGAGCATAGATCCCCGTAATGTCGAAGGTCTTGTGGCCAGAGGTGCCCTGTATGCCAATAGTGGAACATTCAAAAAAGCCATTGAAGACTTTGAAACATCTTTGAAATTAAATCCCAGCCATGCCAACGCTAGGAAGTACATGGGTGAAACATTGGTGGCTCTAGGTCGGAGTTACGAGGATGAAAACAAGATTGCTGAAGCTCAGAAGGCGTATGAAGATTGTCTCGCCATTATTCCATTCCACGAGGAAGCTCAAAATTCTTTGGATTTTCTCAAAAGTAAATCTAACATCAAACCACTTATTGAACCTGCTGAGCTACTTTTACCTGGTCTTTCGGTGAATAAATCCCTGGAAATGAAGGAAACTTTGAAACAATTGCTCAATTTGACAGAAAAGAAAGACAAAAAGAAGAAAAAAAAGAAAAGCAAAGGCAAGAAGAAGCATCACCGCTCAAGCAGCTCCAGCAGCAGCTCTAGTGACTCCTCCAGTTCTTCATCTAGCACCGACTCTTCCAGCTCTTCTTCCGATTCCAGTGGTCTGTCTCTTTTCTTTTGTTTGCTTGTTTGTTAATGATTTTTTTTAATATTAAATACTCTAATTCTTGGAAAATACTTAAGAAAATTAATATTTTGGTATTATTTTTTGTTATTTTTACCTTAGTCATGCGTGTTCATGGTATGTTGCATTGCCTTTTAACGAGCTCATGTGGAGATTACTGAGAATTCCTATAAATATGTGTGACTTTCTAGATACAGATGGCCCACATCGCAAGAAAAAACGTCGCTCTCATTCTCGCAACAAGAAGCAGCGCTCGCTGTCTCCGCTCAGCAAGCGCATGGCGCTCATTGAGCCTTCGCTAGACAAGAGTCACAACTCGCAGTTCAACCATCCGTATGGTTGGGCGGGTGGCGCTCCGCCCCCACCAGAACCAGAGCCCCCGGTCTCCTTGCCGCAGCCACCCGCTCCGCAGGATCTGGACTATGAGATGAAGGTACGTAGTTTTACATTCATTGCTCTTGTGTTTCTATCAAAAACATTGTGTATCTAATTGAATCATTTTGAATATGTTTCTAAAATCGATAAATGTAGGATTTCTAAGTGAATGATTAGGGATGTTTAATTAAATGTTTTATCTATGCTTGAGTCAGTTGGTGTAGCGTATGTTGTAATTACGAATTCTGTTAGCTTTGCATGTAACATAGGAACCTAACCCCGCATTAGAGCTCGGCCAAAATGTGTGGGGGGGGTAGTCTGGGTCTTTAAAAGGCTCGTATTAAAATGCAATATTGTTTATTGATTCATATCCCAAGTGATCAAATTTTGCAAAAATATTTAATTTAAACAGGAAAACTGAAAATGTTGGAAATCTATACTAAAATTACTCACGGCCTTGCTTGCATTTCACAGCCCCATTCAGGCGGCACATTCACTGCAAATGCATATTTCAGCAGTTTTTTTTTTATGAAAATGTGGGTTTTTATTATTCATTTATATCAGAATGTATATGATCGATTGCAATTTTTTTAGGGCGATAACTTAGATAGAACCTTTGTTCTTATATAAAACTGAACATTATTTACAATAAATAAGAAAAATATAGGCATTAATCCACAGACCGCGGCAAAAAAGATGTTTTTGATGTTCCCGGGCGAAGAGTGGTTTGTTGAAAATTTGTATGTAAGCATAATATGTTTTTTTATACATATAAAGTTTACTTAATTGTCTAGAATCTGTACGTAGGAAATTAAGAAATATTCAATATTAATAATGTTATAATGGTTCAAAGTTGCAAGGAATTTTTACATAATTTGATTTTCAAATGTTGTTTATTCATATAAAAAGATGATTTTAAACAATATATTGTATCTATATTCGCACTTTGAGTCATCATTCACTATTAAAAAGCTACATTTTTTATTAAAACACAATTATTATTTTAAAATAAAAATTCTAAAGTATGCAAAACGACATCCTCATACGTCAGAATGCAGATCATATGCAATCTGACCACGGAAGAGGTCAGGCGTGTTTATGTAGCCGAATATTCCTCATCATTTATTTCACTATTAATCGTACTTATATGCCAAATTTGACATTTATATGAATTATTATATAATACGCCCAAAATTGATGTCTCCCATATATTAAGGTTTTATATGGATTTTCGAACGGTTTCATCCTTTTTACACTTGAACATGCGTCACATGTCAGTTTCGGTGTTATCCCAATTTCAGCAATTGTTCCACATCATTTGAAGTATCAAGATACACACTGTACGCGCCGTGCGCATGCGCGTTCGCGTCTACCATGTATTTATTTCTTGTTTAATATTACGGTATACATTATGATTTGAAAAGTATTTCAGAATTATTAATATGTTTTTTAAATTCTATACAGTAGGCAATAATTGGACGTAAATAAAATACAGGAATTTGTCGAAAGAAAAATAATACATTTTGACATACGTGGTACGCGTGTGGGCATAGGTAATTGTTTTGTTATTGTCATATTACGATATGCATTGATTTAAAAAGGAGTTCAGAATTATTAATATGATTCTTAAATTATTTACGGAAAATAATAAGTCGACTCAAATAATATTCATTTGTCAAAAGTTAAATAAGTAAATATTTTGACAGATGAACTGCCGACGAAAGCAAAGATTATATGACATCTTTTTCTATCAAAACCTTACTGTTTTAGCAACGTATGTTCCATAAATATGTAACGAGTGTGTAATTTTTATTCGATTTACGCTCAGATGACATCTCTCGAACGGCTTGAAAGCGGACAATCTAACAAAGTAATTTCGCATGTTTGTGAAACGTTTGTCTAGCTTTAAAAATAAATGTAGTACACAAATTACAATTAATACAAGTAGATTATTACTTACCAAAGTTTGTATTGAAGCAGTGCGTACAAATTGAAAAAATTAAATCTACAATTTCAGTTTGCTGATAACATGCTTAACAATAAAACAACACTTGTTTGGTTTTTGGCATACACTTCTTGAATGTGCAATGCCATAAAAGTATGGACTCCCTTCAATTAATGCATAATGTCATTCCTGGATAGTGGTGAAATTTTGACATCCTCTGAAATGCCTTACCTGTCATCTGTTTCATTCTCTTTGGGGTTACATGTAATAAGAATATTATTATCAGATGTCACAGAACATAATACTCCATCAGTCTTGTAAAATGTTCAAGAAACCCATCAATCACTTTAAATTATTTCAGATAAATTCTCATAACATAAATCAAGTATAGCAATTTTTAAAAACTTGTGTGTTCCGGAGTCTCTATTTATGGCTTTTAATTTAGTGGAACCACCTGTATTGCAACACAGGACCAGCAAGGGTTTTTTTTGCGTGTTTATGGCACATGCAATATCCCTTTTGTTATATTAGTTTAAGAACAGTGATGACAATCTTTCTAAATGTGCCAAAAACATTAAATGAGTATATCTGTAAGGGTAAATTGTGTTGCGCTTCATAATTAATAACTTAGGTAGGAAACCATATTAGCTGAATAAAACTACCTAACATTTTTCTTTTTAGAGCCGGTTGTTTAATGAATAGTAAAAAAATTGTGTTTTGGTTGGTGGAAAACTTTTTCTTAACTATCAAACTTCTGATCAAACAACCGTCCCTTAGACAAAAAAATTTATAATATGGAATAATATTATACTGTTTTCACTGTATATCTTTTTCCCATGAACAGGTACGAAAGTTCTTAGAGATGACCAAAGAAGGTTCGGATTATGAAGATAAGGTTCGCAACTTCTTGGAGGAAACGGCCCGCTACAAACGTGACAGGAAAATGCAAGATCTTGGGACACAGGAACACGAGAAGAGTAGCAAGGCACGGAAAAAGGCCAAAAAAGAATCTAAGTAAGGAACATTCATTCATTGTCATCTGCTAATGTAGCCTGCGGGGAATTGTTTTTAATTTGACTAAAAAATTACTTTATATAATATTTATTATGCAATATTTTTCAAAATATATCTCAATCACAAATGCTTTTAATGAAAAATATCTTTCTTCGTCTGTGTTATCATTTTCTTATGTAACTTAATTTCCAGGAAAAGTAAAAAGGAATCAAAACGCAAGCGTAAGGAAAGAGAGCGTGATGAACGACGCAAAGCCAAACTCAGTCAGCGCAACCAGTCCACCAGTGGAGATTATCTCCGAGATTTTGATCAGAATATGGGAGACAAGAAGTTCCGGGATGCCCTGAGGTCAGATTAATATCAATATACATATTGTATTTTACTTAGACTTAGTGATGTCATCACAAACAAATAAGCCTTTCTTTCAATAAGTAAATAAGCTTGAATATAAATTCATTTAATCAAGTATACTATTGGCATTTTGTTTACCAGCTATATCGCATATGTAAAGATAATCACCATGTTATTATAAAACCTCGTACGACGCTGGAATTAATTTAAGTGATAAATAATACTGAGCACTGTGGACTAAAACAAAGCATATTTTAGTGACGGCAAGTTTCTCAAATGTCGGATGAGAATGAAATCTTTTGTGCAGTAAATTTAATTCCAACCGCAGTAGCTCGAAATTTTTTTCAACTTTTTTCGCCTTAGCCTTTTTCCCTCCACTGCTGGATGTAAGCTTCTTCCATTTTCCTCCACTCATCTCTGTTTCTCCCCTTTCGCATCCAAGTTCTTCCTTCTTGCTGTACTATGTCATCAGACCACCTTTTGGGAGGTCTTCCGTTGCTTCTATTTTTCGTCCAGGAGTAGGATTCTGGGTGCCCATCTAGTATCCTCCTGTCGAGCCCTATGTCCAGCCCACTGCCATATGGACCATAATATCGGCAACTTTTATTTGGCGTCTTATTTCTGATTTTAAATTGAAGGTTCACGCCGAGCATCTGCCCTTTCCATGGCCCACTTTAATTTATGTATGCTTTTTTCTAGGGCATATGTCAACATCGGTAGGAATAAATGTATCGAATTTTTAAAACAAAGTCCCAAAATGTTTATTTCACAGTTGATTAAAAACTTCCACTTCATGCCCAAGCCGGGCATTCAATCCGCACTCCCGTCGTGTGTACACGACGTTGGCCTGTAACAGGTTAACACGTTATAGATAACTAATAATGTGTGCTGATTTTTGAACGCGTGCACTTGTGTATGTATTTCATGGGGTCTTGTGGAATCCACTTTATACATATTATGTCACCATCCCTAAAATACAGGCTTTCTTTAGTTGGCTGCCTTGATGTCCGTGGATAGTTTTAGTGTTCGCTAATTTCTGCTATTTGAATGCGTTTAAAATTATTTTTACTTTTTTTATATTCCTCTTTTGGTATGTGGTTGTATTTGTAAAGTTATTATTCACTTATCTTATTATTTCACGTTATTGAAGATGACTTTATTTCTATTAGCTATGCTATGTTGACCTGAGTCAGAAAAAAACTAATCAAAATTCCCAACTTACAGTTCGCGGGGATTATGGCAAAATGCTTTTTAGGGGCCTATTAAGATCCCAGCCTATTATATTTTAATGAGTTTTAAGATTTTTTGCAATTTTTTAAATTTCGAATTAACGAGGTTCTACTGTATTAACCGATCGTGTACTGGCCGTACGTAATGTACTCTGTCTGCCGCAAATTTCGCGCACAATAGCTGTTTTTTAGACACTTTTTTGTGATGATTATATTCATGTAGAAATCAACGATAATCACTAAGAAGCTGTAGTTTCTCAATATACAGACTTCAATACAGTGAAACTCGCTTAATAAATTTCATTTTTAATAAGTTTTCCCACTAAATAAGTTAAAATTCTGCGGTCCTGAAATAGTCCCATACAAATCCCATATTTTTTTAGGCTTAATACGTTTTCCCGCTTATTTTCGTTTCTCGCCTAAGTAGTGAAAATATTTATAGCCGAATTCGATTTATTCATACAAATAATTCTTCATAATACATTTTTGGAAGACGAAATTATGTTCAACATTCCTAAAAATGAGCGCAATAAAAATTAAGTGGTTTTGGCGGCGTGACAAAAGTTCTAATTGCTGAAAAAACCCTGTATTATTTGAATAGGCTAATAAAATAATATTTAATAAATAAATTTATCCTGTGATTATTTACGATATTTTTTTATACAGTTGCAATCGCAAAATCAATCAACGTTGGCGCAAAATAAATTTGCTTAAACGAAACTGTTTTTATTTTGGTTGTATTTCTTCGAGAAAACAATTGCCAATATTAATTATGTAATATCTCCTATTGTTCTCTAAGGCCGGCGTCACACTAGGTGTATCTTCCGTCGCATCTTTGACGCCGCGGAACGCCGCTACATTCCTTTTCATACAATACGCGCTTATCGAACACACTACGCGGATCATCGATCGTTCCGCCGGTGGCGGCGGCGGAACGCTCGCTTCCGCGTCTGATCCGTTCCCTGCCTGCTGAACTTACATCAACATAAAATCGGTGATGTCGCATTTCATGTTTTTGATTGCAACACGCCACATTTGACAGATTGTCCGCACGTGTGTTTGTTCTCCGCTCGGTCCCCGCGGAATTTAGTATGTGACTGCTGAATTCTGTTGCGGATTTAACGCGACGTCAAAGACGCTACAGAAGAAACGCGTAGTGTGACGCCGGCCTTAACGAGTTAAAAAAAACAATTAAATTTAAGCGATATGTTGAGTGTACACCTAAATTATATAGAAATCATCAAAAGGGATAAATTTTTAAAATGAAGTCAAATAGAATATTATTTACAAATGGTTATTTTTTACAAATGTGCAATTTTTACTAAGCCAGGGAAAGTAGATACAGGTAGCTTTTTGATTTTTTTTCGTATTCGTGAGGTTTTTGTTTTGTCAACATACACCGATTTATATTTCAATTCTGATTGATTTTTTCTTTAATAATATTATTAGTTCAGGATCGGTATTTTTTTGCAATAGTAATTAAGATAACTTATATAATTTCTTTTAAAATTAAGGTTTGCACATAGGTAGTGATATACCTACATAAATAATTTTATCGTTTCCTTTTAGTAGTATTAAAAAAATATTTTTTGACAGAAAATTTTTATTGTATTGATGGATTTTATTGCTTCCTGACCCCCAGGTACCTACTATTCACATAGGTAATATTTTACAAATGTGTATATTTATCTACTTCATTTCTTTCAATAAAATGTCCTTAAATTGTCATATATATAACAAAAATTCAATTAAAACACAAAATTAGAAAGTGTAAATAATATGTGAAAATATGGAAATCACTGTTAATATATTTTCACGCCTATTTGCTGGTCCCTTCAAAAACGTATTAAGAAAGTTTCACTGTAATTATTTATATTTCAATAATTACTTGTACAATAATTACTTATTATTCATTAATGATGAAAATAAGTAACAAAATTTATTGTCAGAAATGTACGCACATGGTTATCGAATAAAACCAAAGAAGCAATAACACATAACATATTGTATTTCAATATTTTCATTCTAAATATATCATAAAATATAAAAATACTTAATTTTAACACATTTTTTATTTAAAAATAACACCTTTTTTACATATAAATAACACAATTAATGCGCGGTTCGAAGGCGACATTTGGAATGATTTTTTTATCTGGTTTGTGCGGCAAATGAAGTTACTTAAATAGAACTCGTTCATTCATTCAAAAACTCGAGATACACCCAATGATAAGCTTTAAAAACTCATAAACGCAGGTAAAATAGGCCGAATTCGCATACGTGTCTAGGGAGCGCAGATCTGCGCTCCGTCATACAGAGGGTACAAAAATTTTCACGCAGATCTGCGCTCCAGCACCCGACCGGTAAAATAAACAAATTCATACTACAAATCATGTGGCAATAATTATTTTTTCAGCATTTTTCACGCCAATTCAAAGACCAATATTCCTGGATTGAACTCTACCTTTCGCATACAATAATGTTTATTAACTAATGTGACTTATGCAGTAATTTTCCAATGATGGTTTCATGCTTATTTTTTTGGTAAAGGTATTTTATAAATGTAATTAATTAAGTATTATTTTAATCACAGTGCCACTGAATATATCAAACAAAGGTGATAGATCCTTAATGTTGTGAAAATTCAGAATAAGATGTTACTGTTGCAGGAAAGAACTATCGCATAAACCCGGTGAAGAAAGAAGACGCAGCAAGAGAGACATGAGTCCAGAAGAAGGAGATTACGATAGGAAGCGTGGAAGCGAAAAAAGGTACAAAATTTCCTTCACTATTCTCAGTATCATCATTTATCAAAATAATTTTGTCTGGTGAAGACTAGTGACACTACCAGTGGAACTAAGAAAATAGCAATAAAATTATCTCACAATCCTCTCTGTTCTCAGGATAGCAATAAAGCATAACAATCATCTCTACCGCTGCTATATTATTAACACTTTGTCAATTCTGACATTCGAGAGATCTCTTAACATTTCTCACAGCTCCTGTCTATTTTGAATTCAACTATTATGTGTTATCCTGAGAATATGTTGCATATTCCCATTTTTCAAGTATACACAGCGTGCTCATACAAGTATTTTAGCAGATTAATCAAACTACAAGAACAAATATTCTTTCTCAAATATCATGTATGTATTATAAAATGTTGATGAATGTATAGAATCCTGGATGACATGCCTGACTTTGAAGAGCTAGAGTCAAAATTGAACGCGTACTACGCAAAGGTGGAGAAGGACACAGGATTATCCAGCAAACGCCAGGACAATGGTCGCCCAGCGAATGACCACTTTCCCCCGTCCCCCATGTCTAGGAGTGCCAGCCCTGATGATAAACCAAAGTGGAAAATGCAGATGAACGCTACCAAAGAAAAGTAATTTTTTTTATTTTTATATTGCAAGATATATCTAGTTTTGTTATGAAATTCTAGGGAATGGCAGAAACAAACATCGAATCACGCTAAACAATCTTGGTTGGAAATTAACATAAATATTGAAATAATTATGAAAAATTACATTTAATCAAACCTATTTAATTCAAGAAACCAAAATTAATTAATGTGAAACTCCACTGCCAATGTCAATATATGAGGGCTGTATTATAAGTACAGTAAAAGCTCGTTAATACAAACAACTATAATTCGAAATTCGGTATAATTCGAAAAATTTAATGATATTTTATCCCCCTCAAATGAATTTTCGTACAAAATGCTTCCTATAATTCGAAAAAATGGCTTATTCCAAATACGAAAAAAAATTCAGACAGAATTATGAAATTTGACACAAAAGTCATTTGTGTAAATGTTAACATTTTCTCACCATTTGCTAGTGTTTTTATACCTGCGCTGACGGAAATGACCGCTCACAGGCCTTTGATCATCTATACGACAGTAATAAAAGTCATAAAACATCCCTAACTGGCCGGTGGCCGCGCGTACAGGGTAAGGCTGTTTAAGGGTACGCGCGCACTAGCGTTTTTTCGCCGCGCGGCGAAAAATGTCGCACCGCAGTGTTGTAACAAAGGCTTTTGAATCGTTTTGCGCGCAGTTAGCGGCAAAATAACGCAGCGGCGAAAAATCGGTGAAATATTACAACTCTCTTGCGGCGCGGCGGTCAGCGGCAAAAAAACGCATATTTTTAAAGTCATGACCGCTCGCGCTACGCGCTGTTTCGCTGTACCATATATTTTATGTGAAAGAACAATGGGCTACAAGCAATAATTCTGCTGATCTAGATGAAGATTTTAATATTGAAATGCTAATTAGAAATAGAAAGTTGAAAGAAGACCACCATTGTATGATATCACTTCAAAAGAATATAGTGATAGAAACATTAAACACTTATGAATGGAGTATTTTTATATGTGATAGAAGGTCCAACTAGTTTTAAAAGTTCATAAAAACATTCTTTATTCATTCGATAATATTGGAAGAATTTTTCGTTAAGTTCACCAAATATTTATAGAACTGCCCGTAAATGATCAGCGGCATTATGCCGTAGTGCGCGTGCCTGCTGTTTTCGCCGCGCGTCAAAATGTAGCAGGTTTTTTCGCCGCGCGTCAAAATGTCGCAGGTTTTTTCACCGCGCGGCGAAAAAACGCTAGTGCGCCCGTACCCTTATGACTGCTGTTTTATGATATCCCGCCAAAAGACGAGATTAGTTGAAGTTTTGTCGCCAGTTTTGGAGTTTTAAATTGTTACATCTTTGTGTTTTATTAAGATTGAAAATATATCGCGTGAAAACATTATGTCATTGACTTTTTTTTGTGCTTTTATCTGTGATTTCCGTAAAAACTTTCGAAATTTTAGCCTCTTCAGTTACGATTTTAATATATTTTTGGTTATTTGATAAGTGTGAAGAATATTAGACATTTTATTACGTTCACGTGTTAGATTTTAGTTATTTTCGCATTTTATTTTGACTAGTGTTTCGTTTCAAATTAAAATGGCGTCAGTTCGCAGCGCGTACAAAACTTTAACTATTTCTATGAAAATGGATTTGATTAAAGACGTGGACAGAAAAATTGAGAAATAAGGGCAAGATTGCGTAAAATATGGTATCGCCAATTCGACTGTTTCAACAATTCTAAAAAATCGCGCCAAAATTGAAAAGCGCAGTGAAGTGATGTACAATATTTGCTGTTTTCATTTTTTCTGTTTTAAAATTGAATTGATGTCTCAAGATCACATATCAAAGTAAATTATTTTAATTTTATTGAAACAACTAACAAAAATGAATGCAATATTGGCCAAATAAATGTGTTTAAAAATACATGTTAAAAAATGCATTTGTACACTGGAAATGTTTAGAAAGTGTGTTGATGGTTTAAAAACTTCCTACTAATTCTACTTCCCTAATTCGAAATTTGAATTTTTTTGTTGAATTTCGGTCCCCTGAATTTCGTATTAAAGAGCTTTTACTGTACCCGTGTTAATGTTTTGCTTTATAAAATACTTCACAGAATTAAAAAGAAAGAGACGCCTGGAAAGTCATCGTACAAGGACAAATCTTACGCCTTTGACGAGAGTTCCGAAGAGTCAGAGAGAAGGGAGCAAGAAGCCAACGCTAACTCTAAGATGAGGAAACCACTCATGTCTCCCGATGACAAAAACATCAGTGTGAGGAGAGCCATGGCACTCAAGGAGGCGCCTCCCAAACACACGGCCGAACCAGATCCCCCGGGCACAGAAGAAGTTAGTTTATTGTACTACCAACAAATAAATTCAGTGTGTCCACATCCTAAAAACAAATACTCAATAAAATGTACTTTTAGCAGCAGCAGCAACAACAACAACAGCAGCAGCAACAACAGATCCGACCAAAACAAAATGTAGTCTTGGATAAGTTTGGTTCATTCCGTCTGGCCAAGGAAGGCGAGGGAGGGGAGCCCATGTCTGTCCCCCTACCTCCCGGGGTGCGCCCCTCTCCCCGTCCGCCACCACCTGCGCGCAGAGCGAGATCCCCGTCAGGTAAATAAAATATTAATACACCAATGACATTTTGATAAGAAAATGATGAAAGAAAAATTAAGCAATCGGAAAAATAATGGTATCTTACAGTGGCTGCTTTATTCATCTTCTGCATCTATGCCATCTCATATCCATACTACTATGAAAATAAAATATTTGAATGGGCATCTCGGAGGAATAAATTATTTTAAAATTAGAGGCTACAATTGTACAATGCTTTCAGGTTCCCGCGAAAGTTCTCCACGCCGCCGCTCTTCGCGCAGCCGTTCTCGCCCACGCAAATATCGCTCACGATCTAGTGGCGCCTCGCGCAGTTCTTCCTCCGAGGGCTCCGCGCGACGACGACCACGCCGCTCCTCTCGTTCCCCCGGAACACGCTCTGAAGGCAGCCGCTCCCCGGCCAGCCGCTCGCAACCCAGCAGAAGTCGTTCTCGGTCGCGCTCTCGCTCCCGGTCACAGTCCCGCGACAGGTATTACCAATATTATACACAGGTGTAGTTGCACAAAATTGGTTACAAATTTACTATATTGAACATTAAACCAGTCACCATATAGATAGCTGTATGATTGAACACTATTAAGTATCATTTCACTTCACTAACCTTGATGCTTGACAGACCTCTTGACATTTCACATAGAAACTTTAAGTGTGTGCCCTTTCAATTTTTGTCTTACTAATATAACAATGTGTGTGGTAGATCAAAGTATTATTCCAGTAGAAACTAGTTTAACCCCAAGATTTTCCATTTGAATAACAATTTAACATTTCAGATTCCGACGTGTTAATCGCCGAGGTGGTTGGCGTGGACGAGGTGGTTATGAGCGGGGCACATACTACAAGCCACGGTTCCAGCCTTATGGCCAGCGGGGAAACAATAACAACCGCGGTAGAGGTGGGCAGGGAGACTTCCGGAGGGACGACAGGAGATTTGACTGGAGGGATCGGGGCAACAGGCGGCCCTTCAGGTCCAGGCAGAGGGGCAACAACAGAGGCAGGCCTTTCAGGTATGTAGTTATTAATATTTCGAAACATGTTTGTTCCAGAATGTTCTTAGGTTTTCATGGCCACTCAGAATCTTCAAGTTTGTGTTTACTGGGGTATTATGCCGTGTTGTTACGACCTTTCGGGCCGACGTTTCCATCGATTGCCCACCATCATCCTGCTCAAAAAGAGGTCTCATCAACACTTTGGCCACGAGGGCCAAAAGGATATGCCAAGACAAATATCTACAGGAGGAAATGATAACACTCAGCGACGCACTGGAAGGGAATGGTTACCAGAAGCGACAGATACAACGCGTCATAAGAACGAGGTCTGTTCGCCCTGAAAAACATACAGAACCTGAGTGCAAAGGCATCGCCTTTCTACCTTTTGTCCAAAGCGTTACAGACAGAATTGCCAGAGCTCTCAAGAAAAGAGACAGTTTTTGGTACCAACTCAAAAATTAAGGATTTGTTGAGATCAGCGAAGGATCGAGATCGCTTAGAAACAGACGGTGTGTATGGACTCGATTGTCAAGACTGCAATAAAGTATACGTGGAACAAACGGCGCGTACAATTTCCAAAAGGGTCAACAAGCATAAACGGGCATGCAAACTCGGTCATCCAGAAAAATCAGCACTAGCTGAGCATTTTCTGGATACCGGCCATCATTTTGCATTCGAACCGAAAATCCTTGGAAAGCCTAAGAGTCACTATACGCATCTTACCAAGGAAGCACTAGAAATCTACAAGCACCCGATAAATATTAATAGAGATGATGGTCTCAAATTAAAAACATCTTGGTATCCGGCGCTTCAAAGTCATTCTCGTCGCAGACTCCGCAGAGATAGTGATCAGACAACAGATGAATCATACATACAACGTAATACAACACATCATGACTTCGGCACGGTATTGCAAGCCGATAACATAACATAACCACAACACCAACATTCAAGACAACACATCAGCCCTGATGATGGACCCTGCAATGGGATCCGAAAGGTCATAACAACAACACGGCATAATACCCCAGTAAACACAAACTTGAAGATGTTTGTTCAAAGTAGAAAATATTGACAAAAGTTTTTTTTTTAACATTATCTGTTACAATTTTTCAGTATTATTAAAAATTAAAACAGATTGGGCGGATGATCAAAATCTTAATCTTAATTTTATATTTCATAAAAGTTGATATTCTTCATTCGTCTCACCTCAGATTCAGACATCTCGGGTGTACCTTGGATACCTCAATCAGAATCAGACACCTCAGGTGTACCTTGGATACCTCAAGATGAGATGATACCGGTCTTATGCCGCGCACAATTGCTGTTTTTTAGACACTCTTTTTTGTGATGGTTATATTCATGTAAAAATCAACAATAATCGCTAAGAAGTTGCAGTTTCTGGTTTCTCAATATACAGACTTCAATAATTACTTATGTTTCAATAATTACAATAATTAATTATGAAAATAAGTAGCGAAATTTATTGTCAGAAATGTACGTACATGTTTATCGAATAAAACCATGGAAGCAATAACACTAAAGATATTGATTTCGATATTTTCGTTCTAAATATATCCAAAGAATATAAAAATATTTAATTTTAACACTTTTTTATTTAAAAATCACACTTTTTTAACAAATAAATAACACTAATAATGCGCGGTTCGAAGACGACATTTGGAATGATTTTTTTGTTCGGTTTGCGCGACAAATCAGGTGGTTACTTGACAAATAGAACTCGTTCATTCATTCAAAAACTTGAAATATTATAACCAATGATCAACTTTAAAAACCCATAAACGCAGGTAAAATAGGCCGAATTCGCATACAAGTCTAGGGAGCGCAGATCTGCGCTCTGGCACCCACCGGTTAAAGATTGTTTTAAGAGTAAACAAATTTACTTTTCCTTTAGAATCTTTATATATATTGCACAATTTGACAATATTTATGGTTTTTCAGGGGTGGGTACCGTGACTTCAGAGATCGACGAAACATGCGCTTCTCGAGGTCACGCAGTCCCGAGGCTAGAAGGCGTAGCCGCAGCTATAGTCCAGAAGAACGTAGACAGGATAAAGACAAGATGGAGAGGTAATATTTTTTTAATTTCTATAATTAAATCTTAAAGCAATGTATTTATAAATAAGATTATTTTACTTTTATATTCCATTACACTAAATTAAAGAATTTATTAAATCTCGCTTGCAGGTATTCAGAGCGAGATGGCCACCGTAGTGAGGGCGAATATGAAGAAGAAACCAGGTACGTGGATAGGAAGGAGTATGATGGCAAGTGGGCTGACACGGGGGAACACGGAGCAGGTGGAGGAGGAGGAGGAGATCAGGAAAAGCCCAGAGAGCCATCTCCGTCTAAAGCTGAATAATCTCAGCCTGCACCGACCTTTAACATTAGCGATTGTTTCCGTAATTAGTCATTATCTCACACTATTCACTAGATATTTTTTATTGTTCACGATTGTAAATTGTTTTAAGTCTGTGTATGTTTTCCATACATGTAATTAATTATATTATAATTTCTATAATTCTTTTTTTAATTCCTCACCCCTTAGTAGTCAAAATTGCTGTCTGCCAGACCGGGCTACTTCAATCTTTATTGGTACACAATATTGAGGCTTAACCTCACTTATTTCAAGTAATATTATTTTTAGTGATTCTCTTGTAAAAGATATTTATGCTACAATAAAAACATTGACATAATAACAAAACGTGTTATTTATTCAACTTTCTATATGTTTGTACAATACATCATTCATTAATTGCTTATATTGACAGCTTTTATGCAGCCCTGCTAGGTAAAATACTGTTTGTATTAAAACCCGTTCCTGGTCTCAATAGGATATCTCATCTGCAAGGTCAAAGTTTCGTAATAAGATTGTATATTATGTATGTACAAGGTCAGAACTTTTGTAATGGAATGTGAACTCCCTTCGCATGAGGTTACTATGTATACATATTTTCAAGAAACCCATCTTAGACAAGATACGTATGTATTTTAATGTAATGAACAAATATAAATGCATAATCCTGGCAAACTGGTGGTATTAAGTAGTCACAAGTAGGGCTGCTGCCGATACATGCAAATTTAGTGTATTAAATTTATTCTAAAAATCACATGTGAAGCAACATTAAATACATTTCCCAACATGAATACAAAATACTCGTCTCCGGTTGAGTCCAATTGTGCCTAGTGTTGATGTTTCACAATCAGCTAGAGATAGCGAAAAGGTAAATAAATTAATCTCTTAACTTCGTGCTTTTCGTTTTTAACAATTGAGGCACATCAAACAAAGTTTACTGAATCAGATAACCTTTTATCTCACGGCAACAATTATTATTGCAATGCAAGCAGGAACTTGAGTTGAACTGAAGAGAAAAATGATGTAATAATTTTACTAAATGTATTAGGTAGATTTCTTCTTTATCAGTCTTTCTTGATGTGTGTTTTGGGCTTCCAGTAGTACAATAATTGACATACTATAACACAGTTTGCTAAACTACTTATACAAAATGTTAAGATAATTATTGGGTCCCCTGTTTCTTGAATAGACGTGAATATTCTGGCAGTAGATCC